>CABHPR010138703.1:0-20598 GCA_902168415.1 Peromyscus melanophrys
CCCCTCTTCAGCCATGTTCCCTGAGCCTTAGGAACAGGAGTTACGCTATAGATCTATCTGTTGGGGCTGGCTCCCCACAATTCCTTGGTCCCTGCATTGTTACTAGTTGTGGTTTTATAATTGTTTATTTTGGAAACTTTTTAATGCCTTGGAAGTTTGTACTGCTGCTTCTTGACTTATGGAATTGTAGAGATGGTTTATTTTCATCCTGTTGTGATAGCATAGGATTCAAGACACTTATGCTATATTATCTCTTTCTAGTTTCTTCATTAACAATGTTTGTAATTATGTGATATAAAGAACATCCAAGGGCTGGGTATCTAACCTAGTGGTAGAGTGTTTGGCTACCAGGCACAAGGCCTGGGATTCTACCCACAAACTCATCAAAATCAAATCTTACTATGGACTTTCTTTCCTACTTTAAGCAATAGCTTTTGAATCTATAATTTTGCAATAAGACTGCTAAGGTTCCTGCCTTTTGACATTTCTTTCTCCATTCCTAGGCCTCAATTTATTTCATTGTCAAAAGCTGCTAACATTCAGATTCTGTTCATTTTTTTAGACGGAGTGTTCTCTATGGGTTAACTCTAAACACCGAAACCAATAGAAAATATTTCCTCCATGAAGAGCAAATGAGTTCAGTAACATGCTTGTACTCTCCAGTTCCAGAATGAATGCCCACAGTAACCAGCAAGCTTTAATAAGTTCCTTTGTGGTTTTTGACAGCTGCCGGCCACATCTGAGTTTGCATCATATTCCCAAGGCAATTCTCACATAGTTTTATCTTCTGGAGTTTCTGATTACCCCTTTTTACTTTGAGGAAAAACAAACCTGCGTCTTTATAAGCATAACCATTTTCTGATTTTTTCCTCATGTTTTGGAGGGCATTCTATTTTTTGAAAGCCAATGAACATTGTACTCTATTGTTGAAGTAATTACTGCCCCTTTGAACCTGGACTTCAGTAAAGCTTCTAGTGTAGTGCTAACAGCCTCTAATCGCTTCTCATTTATTTTATCTTGTATTACCATCACTTTTCACTCAAACTATAAAATTTCAAATTTATGCTAAAAAGTTATCCATTTCTCACTTATTGTTTGGAGGTCAATACTGCCTCTTTGCTGCACTGTGTCTTTTATTTCACTCTGGATTGATTGTGATTGACTTCCAATTTTCTGATGTACAACTTTACATTCCCATCATACACTCTTAAGTAACCCTCCCAATTTGGACCATACAAGAGGCCTATATCTGATCATTTGTCACATAAAATGTTTCTGTTGTAGCCTCATAATAATTAATATATTTGGCTGGAATATGAAGCATTGTTTTACCATAGGCCTTTGAAGGAATTGCTCTAATTTTTGTCTCATCTTTAACATTACTGGCTAAAATTCACATGGAAGGCTATTTCTCAGTTCTTTGAATGTGACCATTCATTTTTATGGGTGGTTGTTGACTTCTGTAAACATTGAGTTATTCTTGGTGGTCTGAAAGTTTACAATGGTATATATTTTGATGAATTTAAAAACAGATTCTAGTTGAAACTCAGAATCTATTTCTTCACAGTTCTTATTCCTTTTTATTCTAAAATATTTTGTCTTTATTTCTTTCTTTAATTTCCTTAATATTTTTTTCTCATTTTGTTTTTCTGGAAGCACTGGTAATTGAACAACTGAACTATTGGATCATTTAAACTGATCTTTGATTATTTCATATATATGTTCAATATTCATATATATTCACATATATAAATGTATTATATTCCTTTATATTTCATATATATTCATATATGATATATATTATTTTATACATGTGTATAACTGTATTTATTTCTCCCCTGGGTGCTTCATGGAGGGCTGATTGCACTGAGCTAGTCAGGAATGTCAGCTTGGCTGCTCCTCAGGACCATGTGAGCTGCCATGGCTGAGCACGTATAAAGTGTTCCTACCTGTGAAGTTAGAGGTCAATGTCATGTGTCTTTTAACTATTTTCCACCTTAAGATTTTGAGAAAGGGTCTCTCACTGAACCTGGAGCTCACAGATTGGTTAGAGCAGCTGACAAATGAGTTCCAGGGATTCACCTGTCGTCCTCCACACTGCCCCAGCCCCATGCTAGATTACAGATATGTGCACCATGAATGGCTTTTACCTGGGTGTTAGGCATCCAAACTCAGGACTTCATGTTTGCAGCAACAACTGCTTTTACCAGAAAACTCATTCTCCAATCTCTCCTCATACATTTTGAGATTAGCCGATTACTATATGCATGATGTGAAAATATTTTCTCCCATTGTCATTTGATCTTACAATCTGTAGACTGTTTCTTTCAGAATGCAGAAGGCATACTAATATGAGCTCGTTTTTCTGCTTTAGGTTTTGTTTCTGATGCTTTTGGAGTTGCCAAGGACAATGCCTGGAAGATTTTTCTTTTATATTTTCTTCTTGAAAGCTTATAGTTTCAGGTCTTACATTATAGACTTTGATCCATTTTGAATTGATTTGTTCTTCTGCTTTTGGATGCTCCATTTGTTAGAGATTGTTATTTATCCATTATTTGCTCTTGACAGGCTTTTCAAAGATCAATTGCCTGTATACATGTCAATTTATTTTGGTGATCTCTGTTTTGCTCCCTTTGTCTCTGTGCATACGGACCGGCTGGCCTTGTACTTGTGAATGCTGAGACAGCTCATGAGGCCTGAGAGTACAGGCATGGACCATTATGCATAGCTTGGATAAATGTTTCTATCAAGTTTGATCCTTTCAGCACTTTATTGTGGTTGTTGTTCTCAGGGTTAAGGTGATGATTCATGGTTCTTGTAGTTCTCTATTTTCTTAGATTAATCAGGCTGTTCTAGCAAATGCCTCCCAGTGAGTATCGTTAAAAAAAAAAGCAATGACTTGAGTTTTCAAAGTTATAGAGGCTAGGAGATGTCTGGTGAGGATTTGTCTATTGGTTTAGAAGGCTACGTTCCTGCTCTATCTGAAGATGGTGGGAATGATGAGTGAACTTTACAACTCTTTAAGATACTGACTAATCTCACTAGTGTCTACTTCATGATCTAGTTATTTCCCCAAAGGCCTCACTTCCCAAATACTTTACATGGGTGACTAGTATTAACATAAATTCTGGGAGGACACAAACATTCAGCCATAGCACATTTGACAGTGACTTTTTTCTTTCTTCCTGTTTTTGTACAAAATGAAACAGGGATTTAGATGGGAAGTTCATGTATTCTGTATGTTGCTTCAGAAGTATGGACATTTTGGCAATATCAAATTTTTAAATTCATTAACATGAGATTCCTTTCCACTAGTTTTTTTTAAATATTTTTTTGAGATTATACTAATTGTATCATTACTCTTTCCCTTTGCTCGACTTTAAACCCTCTCATGTAACCTCCTACCTTGTTCTTGTTCAAGTGCATGGCCTCTTTTCCTTGAATTATTGTTATCATTTTCATCAATGTTTTGCAATTTTTGTAGGTTGTATGGTATTCCTTATCTTAAAATATAAATTTAAACTCATATACATATATACACACAGAAAAAAATTGAAAAAAAGTTTAATTATTTTCTTAATTTTTTCCAGCTAATTTATTGATACTGCATGGAAACACAATTAACTTTTGAATGCTGACATTACATCCTCTACTGCAGTGATTCTTCAGAACTGTTTCTTATGACTGGTCAATGGAGATCTCATCTGTAAAGGGGATGATTTAACTGATCCCTTTGTAATTTGGACAATTGTTTTTTCTTGTAGAAATTACCTAAGACTTGCATTAGTATGGTGGATAGGAATGGCAAGCTGATATCCTTTCTTTGTTTTTTCTGGGTCTAGGTTAGCTCACTCAGTATAATTGTTTCTAATGCCACCAATTACCTACAAATTCCATAATTTCATTTTTCCTTAACAGCTGAATAATATTCTGTTGTGTAAATGTACCCCATTTTCATTATCTGTTCATGAGCTGATGAACATCTAGGCTGTTTCCAATCTCTGGCAGTTATGAGTAGAGCAGCAATGAACATGGATGAGCAAGTGTCTCTGTGGCAGGATGTAGAGTTCTTTGAGTATATGCCCAAGAGTAATATAGCTGGATCATGTAGTAGATCTACTTTCAGCTTTTTGTGAACCTCCACATGATTTCCACAATGGCTGCAGAATAGTATGCACTGGTTCCATTGTCTTATTTTTTCAGTGTAATTGGTTTCAAAATGGGAAACCAATGTTACAAACAGAAACTTCATGGAAATAAAATCAGTAGGAAAGAATGTGTTTTAGAAATCTTACTTACGAGAAAGCCTGTCTCACAAAAATCTTTAGTTATTTACTCTTTAACTAATACATACATGTGTACAAGGGGTCCAGATATTGCTAGCAATCCACAGAGTCTGCTTAAAGGGCAAAGAAATTGATTAGAGAAGGAAAACTCACTATACAGAACAGAGGAATTATTGCAGGGTCTTGGAAGGCTGAGGCACAGTCTCACACTGTTCTTTCACCTGGTCTGTCTCTAGCATCCAAAACCACGAGGGAGTGAAGAGAGAGGCTTGTACGCATATCCCAAGTCTTAACGGTCCCCAGCGGCCAGGCCCCAGGGGCATGTACTTCATGGTCATAGACAGGTGTAACAGTTACCTACTACCTCACTAGGGGCAGTGCTTCAAAGTCATAGCTAGAACAGCTACCCACTACATGTGTACATTGAGCACATCAACCTTCTTAATGTCATATTCATACCCATCACTTTGGTGGTTACTTTGGAACTTGCACATACTTGATGTAGCCTTCTAGTCTGATAGCTTAATCTCAATTGCATCTAACATTCTAGGTTAAGTTTCATCACCTCTGTACATTGTGTTACTATTATTAGAATTTACAGAGTTACAGTACACATCTTTAAAATACTTTTTAGGTTTAATTATTTTCAAAAATTAAATTTCTTTTATTAACTAGACTTAAAATTGAATTGATTTACTTATCACCATTGCTGCAACACAGTACACTATGTTTATCAAAGTATTTTATTTTACTAATAAACTTTATATGTTTCTTATATATGCTGCTCAAAATTCTTTATTTTGACTTGTAGAACTCCTCTTGGTCTTTTCTACAGGAAGAATTATAAAGTAATTAATTCTCTCAGCTTTCTTTGAATCTAGGAATCTAGTGTGTCTTTACTTTTGAAGGAGCATTTTCCTGTTGGTGTTATTCTTGGTGGATAATGATTTTCCATGAACACTTTGGGTGTATCTAACACAATATTTCTGGAGAAAAGGCCAGTGTTAATCTTATTGATATTACCTTGAATATGATAATTCCTCTCTCTTGATTCATTCAAAATACCCAGTCTTTGTCTTTGACACAGTATGATTATCGTGTGTCTTGGTATGAATCTCTTTGAGTCCTTCTTAAGTGGGGTCTTCTATGCTTCTTGATTCTTTATACTTATTTTAGAGGAGGCAGATAGTATTTCTTACACATACATGCACACATACACACACTGGACTCATAAAGATGTAAACACTGTCATTGCTAAATGTGTTATTATATATGGGCTGTAGAAGTCTTTCAACTGATTTCTGAGTTTCTCACAAAAGGGATTGGTTTAAAAATTGTTGCTAAACTAGTGTACATGTAAGGAGATAAAAGATGCAGGGCTGCTTTCTCCACCATCTTGATCAGGTGCAAAACACATTTTTTTTTCAACCATAATGTAAATACCATTTGACTTCATTACAAAGTATTATCATTTGCCTTCTCTGTTAAGTCTCACGAGGGTTGTGAATCTTTTTTAAGGCTCATTTTTTTTGTATTATATATCCATTTCTTCTGGAGCAATTTTCTTGCTTACTTATCTTGTTATCTGTGTTTCATGTCAAATACTCGCCCCCATACCTTGAGAATCTTTTCTAGTTAAAGAATATAAGAGTGAGTGAATAATGAACTTTATGTAGGTGGAAAAGATTTGTTAAAAGGTAAGTTTTGCTTTATAATGCATCTAAATTGTTTGTAGGATTTCTAAGCACTTAATTTAGGGAGTATCATTTGGGGATGTGATGCCGGTACATACCCCCTTGATTTGATAAACATCCATCCAGTTTTTCCAGTTATCTAGGTGATGAAGAAATGGCACAAGTATCCTTAGGTTAAGACTTTAGTAAAATAAAGTACATGTAGGACATGCCAAATAAGAAACAAAATAGAAGCCATTATCTAAAGATCTGAGGTTTTAGACATAACCCATCAGTATCTTTTCTTTATACAAAGAACATGCTTATTTTCACATTAAGAACTCCTAGTACATGTGCAAGTTACCTTGGGGAACAAGGTATATTCATTGAAGTTTTTTATACCCCACTGGTAAGCATTATAGAGGTCCTAATAGGGGTACTTTATGTAGCTGCAAATTAATCTATCTGCACAGCAAAGATCTTCCTGAACATGACATTTCCCTGTAGCAGCTGTCTTTATTACATGCAACCTGATATATGCTTCTTCTGCCTTGGTTGTTACTCTTTCTACCTCATCATAGTTTTTCAGACTTACGTTGAAACATCTTGAGTATTGGTAAACCTATAGGTTATTAGTTCATCTATTTTAAATAGACCTATGAAGGTAGGAAAAATAGTGAATAGTCCTGTTCCCTTTTCCACATTCGTACATTTAGAATAAGAACTGGTCTTGTTTTACAAAGAGATTTTATGATTTTATATGCTGGTTTTACTTAGTAATAGATAGAAGCATATAGCAAAAAGGTGAAGTCTGTTTTAGCAGGGGATGATGAATTTTGTTTTGTTTTTGATTTTTGAGACAGGGTTTTTCTGTGTAACTCTGGCTGTCCTGGACTCACTCTGTAGACCAGTCTAACCTCAAACTCACTGAGATCTGCCTGTTTCTGCCTCCTGAGTGCTGGGATTAAAGGCATATGCCACCACCATCTGGCTGATGATGTATTTCTTAAACTAAATGTTAGAACTCTGTTAGTAGTTCCTAAATTCTGTGTTTAATGTCATTTCTATTTCTTTACAATCTTAGGATATACTACATGTATTATTTTAGGCAGAGATGAAGTATTTAGTAAGGATAGCCTTTAGTAGAATTGAATATATCATAATTTTTAAGCCAAAAAAGGTGTAATCCAAATTCTAAAACATGAGATTTACAAAAACAAGCGTTTAGATTAAACACTTGTTGTTACTTGTTATTCATTGAGTAAGTTGATAATTAACCGTGTTGCAAAGTTATTCTAAATGAAAAATGATTTCTGTAATAGGCTGCCTAAGCAGAAATCAAATTTATTTTATTTACTATAGAGCTTCTTGACATTTAAAACTCATTATTAATTCATAAGAATTATAGTACTGTCAGTGTATAATCTATTTGAATTATCGGCTCTTCAGATGGAACAATCTGTATGTCCTTAAACTGACCTATATATTTTAAGAGTTCTATAAAATATTGCGATTGTTAAGGATTCACTGAGTTTTTTTTTTAAGTTTTCCCCTTCTGTTTGGTTATATATCAAATAGACCTTAGTGAAAAACTAATATCCAAATATTCTCATTAATACAAGGGATGTGGTTTCCTGGAAAGAAATACAATTATACCCTAGAGGTGAGCAGGTTTTTAAGACTTAAGTTTGCCACTTTAGCTGTTTTAGCTACTTTGTTCTCCTTATTTTAGATTGTATTCACACAGAGAGACCATCTGTATTCTATACCAGGCTCTAAATATTTAACAAAGACTTCAATGTACTATTTAAAATGAAAGGCTGTATTTCTGTACAGATTTAGCTCATTCTTGCTTTAGTCTTTTTTAATTACCTGGAATCAGAAAGTGTTTTTTAAAAGAAATATCTGGAGTTGAGAATAACGGCTCATACTTGTTATCCTAGCAGGTAGAGATAGGGGGATTGCAAATTTGAAGCATGGTGGAATACATGAGGAGTCTATCTCTCCAAAGAGTTATCTATGTCTATACTTGTCCATCATAGCATCCAAGACTATAACAATAAAATATAAGAATACTTCTCTTTGTATAGATCTTAGAATAAACACAGATTGTTATGCTCAGTGCTAGAGAGATGTTTGAGGGATTAAGAGCACTTTGCTGCTCTTTCATAGGAACCAAGGTCAGTACCCAGCATCCAAGTCATGTGACTCAGAATTATCTATAACTCCAGGGGATCAAACACACTATTCTGGTCTCTCTGGGCACTGCACTTATGTGTCACATAAACATACATAGATAAGATACATAAATACATATAAATAAAAAAAAACCTTAAAATTTTATACTTGATGAACTATGTATTAATCATAAGAAGGAAAGAGTTAAAACATATCCAGGACAGTTCAAGTTCCTTTAGGGCAATTTATATAAATTAAACATAGAATAATTAGTTTTCTTATGAAAATGTGCTATGTATAAACAAAACACTCAGTGCCATTTCTTAAAGGAAAAACTTCACTGAACTCCTGAGTTCTAGCTCTCTGTCACTTTCACAGTTTTGGTTTCACATAGTTACCCATTCCAGTGGGTGACTATTAGTGCACACTCTGCCAACCTTGCACCCAGAAGAGGTATCTCTTTTGAGAGAAGAGAGTTTGCCAATGTGCTGGTGGTTACCACCTTCACAGGGATGCTCAATAGGATTCATGGGCACACCCTTACACATGGCCAGAAGTTCTTTGCCTTATATTTGTGGTATGCAAGGTCAGTCTTAAAGAATAAGTTAACATAATTTTATACTTCTGAATCTTTGCGTTCTTTTTATTTTTAATTTTTTTATGTGTATGGGTATTTTGCCTGCATGTATGGCTGTGTACCATGTACATGCAGGGCCCATTTAGATCAGAAGAGGGCAGTAGAGCCCCTGGAATTAGAGTTAGAGCTGCCATGTTGGTGCTGGGAATCGAATCGGGTCCTCTGGATGAACAGCAATCACTCTTATCCACTGGGCCATCTCTCCAGCCCCAACCTCCTGACTTTTTAAGGCTTATGCAAAATAGCTACCTTTTCACTATAAAATTAGCTTGATAATAACATTATACTTTTTATTTGATATATCTCAAACAAGTCTTTATATTTTTGTACAGTTATCTTCTTTTGCTTTCTCAAAGTTTTATCAGAATATAATTCATGTAATAAATCTGAAAATTTTAAAGTGGACAACATATTATGACTCTTGTTGCTCCTGTGCAATCGTGATTACAATTAAAACACAGAACTCGGGTTACTGAAACACTCTGTCATTTTAGTTTTGGGTCTCTGTCTCCCAAGTTTTGTTGCTAGCAACATCCTCAGCTAGCAATTGAATGACTTTTTGATCATTATAGATTGCTTTGCATTTTATAAAAGTTTCATAAATGAAATTAGGCAATATTAATTTCTTTTTTACCCAGATAACCAATTTAAGATTGTTTTTATTTTTAATTGTCCTAATATTTATACTTATTTATGGGATATATAGTATGACAATTTAAAACAACATATAATGATTAAATAAAATATCAAACATTCCTCACATATTACTTTATACATTATAAAATACCATTTGGAAATGAAAAAATAATTGCTAATATACTTATTGATGATATGTTTCTTTCTTTTTTGAAGTTAAATGTATTCATGTATCAATACAACACATTTTATTTATTTGTTTGTTTATAAATCCATTCACCCAATTTCAGTCATTTGAGTTACTTTCAGTTTTGATCTTTATAGATGCAACAGGTAGAAGCATTTGCTTCATGTAACTAGATGGACATGTGTAGTGGGTAGCTGTTCCAGCTTTGACCTGGAAGTACTACCCCCATTGAGGCTCCTGGTAATTGTCACACCTATGAGGCAGGGCTGAGACAGGAGCCCTTAAGACCTGAGATCCAGATGTGCCAGCTCTCTTGGTTCCTGGATCCTGGATGCTGGATGTAGACCAAACAGAGTTCTCCAGAGAACACCACTGGACTGCACCTCACCTCTCCTGGACCCTGTAACCTATCCCTTTATTTGTAAGTTACTCCGCAAAATAAACCTCCCTTTAAACTACGTGGAGTTGCCTTAATACTTCCACAATAGACATGTGCTTAGATTTCTTTGAATAAGCACCAGCTATCAGTGCAATGTCTAGGTCCTACCGTGGGTGAATATAGCAATATCTTTTATTTTATTTTTAATTGAAAACAGATTCTTCTCTCATACAATACATCTTGACCAAAATTTCCCCTCACTCCTTTCCTGCCAGCTCCCCCCACCCCCGAACTTCCTTTCTCCCAGATCCACTTCCCCTTTGTTTCCCTTCAGAAAGGTGCAGGCCTCCTGGGGACAACAACCAAACACTGCAGAACAAGACACAAGGAGAAAGGCAGAAGCCTCTTCATGCATATCTCTGGTAGCATTCAATGTGCTCATCTGGGGCAGTATGTGGGTTTGGGTATCGTTTTGGTCTTATTTGAACTTCCCTAGTCACTAATGAGGTTAAGCAGATTTCCATGTACTTATTTGCTCTTCAAATATCACTCCCATGAAAAATGAACAAGCATTTTGGGAGCAGCTGTTATCGTCAACCCAAATGTTTGGTAGGATATCGATGGAGGTGATGCATTGTCTTAGCTCGGTATTGGGAAAGGTGGGTGACAGCTGTTACATGGAAGTATACTGTAGCTAGAGTTTTCCTGCCTGGCCCACAGTCAGGACAAATCTGTGTCACCCGCCAGTCCCATGGCCACTCAGACCCAACCAAGTAAACACAGAGACTTATATTGCTTACAAACTGTATGGCCATGGCAGGCTTCTTGCTAACTGTTCTTATATCTTAAATCAACCCATTTCTATAAATCTATACCTTGCCACGTGGCTCGTGGCTTACTGGTGTCTTCACATGCTGCTTGTCGTGGTGGCGGCTGGCAGTGTCTCTTCCCACCTTCCTGTTCTCTCAGTTCTCCTCTGTTAGTCCCGCCTATACTTCCTGCCTGGCCACTGGCCAATCAGTGTTTTATTTATTGACCAATCAGAGCATTTGACATACAGACCATCCCACAGCAGTATACTTCATTTTTATGTTATCTAGCTAACCACACTGCTTTGTCTCACTAGCTCTTATCCACAGACTATAGGGTTTTCTATGTAGATAATCAGCCCTTTGTTAGTAAGGACAATTGTACTTTGTAGCAGTATATCTGACCTGGATTATATTTTCTTAATTTTATGCAAAAAAAAACAACAGCAATACGCTTTGCCTTTTGTTCAGTCTTAAAAAAGAAGGCTTACTCCTGTCAGTTAGTATGATGTAAGCAATACTTTTAAGAACACGTTTCCAGGTGAAGTGGTTTTCATGTAGTGCTAGTACAAGAAAAGCATGGTCAGGAAAATGTGATCAGAAAAACATGTAAATCAACACCAGTAAGCACATACTAAATGGTAACAGAGCAGGCCTTTCCTAGAGTTTTCTCAGAACAGATCAATTTAAACACAATTGCTTGGATCATGCTGTAGATTACATCTGGGAAGCATGAAACTAAGGCAGAAGGCCATATCCAGATTCAGAGCACACTGATGAGATTGGGTTCTGTAGCTACATCCTGACATCCAGCAAGAATAAACATGCCTTATAAATTGAATGTAAATGCTTGTCACAGGAGGCATGAAATCACATCTAGGAACATTTCAGGGAACAAAACGCGCTTGAGGTAAAGGGCCCTCTGCCTTTTTTTCCTGGAGCCTCTCTCACGGTGCCCCAAGGCATTGTTCACCATGCGTCATTTCTTTGGCCATGTTCCGATAGGTTGATGTTTACCTTCTTCCTCTGGTAACGTGCACCATACCTTCCAGAACCATCGATACTAGTCAGTAGCGGTAGGGGCTCCAGCTAAGCTTCTCTGTGCTCAGTGAGATATTGAAATGTTGTCTTCAGCAATAGGACCTTGCTATCAGTTTATGGAGAGCGACCAACAGCCTCGGCAATAGCCTAATATGTTTGGGGGTTTCTACGGGGCACCTTTGGCCAATGAATAGATGTAAGCTATTCTTGGCACTGGAAGTTTCAGTTGGTAACCAAGGATGTTAGGTTGGGTCATTGGTTCCCTTGTTAGCTGGTGACTCCATTCATATTTCTTTCATACATGTGTATATTTTAGTGAGCTTCTATAGTAGTAGGTTTCCATAAGAACCCTCAAACAGTCCTTAGTGTTACTTGACCCTCACCATATTTCCTCTTCTACCCCTCCCATTCATCCCCCTCCTCATTTAAGCTTCCTCTTTTAGTCTCCCCTGTCTCTCTATAGCTATGTATTCTGTTTCCCCTTGCTTAGGGAGTCTTCACTTCCCCCAATCCCTTACTTTATACCCAACCTCAATGGTTATATGGATTTTAACATGCCAATCAAATGCTTAAAAATTATCATTCAAATATAAGAGGAAACTTCCAATATTTGTTGTTTTGGGTCTGGGTTACTTCACTAGGGATGATTATTTTTCTATCTTTATCCATTTACCAGCAAATTTTACAATTTTCAGTTTTTGTTAGCTGACCTACAACTGGCTATTAAAATATTGCTTTAAATTTTCTTAGGTGAAACTGCAAGACATTAATCCAAGCTTATTTATTTCTGTACTACAGAAATAAAACCCCTGTTAATGCTATGTGTTGATGTCATGAAATTTTCTACTCTATTGGGAACAGACATCATTCCCAGGTCCAGGGGTACAGCAAGCAACCATTTTCAGAGTCCCTTTCAGGTGACTCTGGTTTCCTCCCCGCAGTCTACATCAGCACATCTTCAGGGCTTTCTCTCTGTGGAGCACTCTCCTCATTACTGGGACTCTCATCTGAAAACTCTAACCTCCCTGATGTCACAGGACTCCAAGCTCTGTCTTTGGCACATTGTCAGATGATATTGGGCTTTTCTTCCATGAGTCACACAATGGAAATTTACTCTTGGCAGGTTGTACAATCATGCTCAGTGCTTTGCTTCCATTCCTAGTGTCTAATGTTTTGAAGTTTTCCTTTTATATATTTTCTTCAGATTATTTTTTCCAGTGGAATAAATTTGGTGATTGTTTTTCTTTGCTGACTGAAAGCAAAAATCTTTCCCTCTTTTAATTTTTAAAATATATTACTGTAGTGCTTATGTGAAAATTTAACTAAATATTGAATGACATAGCCTTTAATCTGATTATTAATAGGCGAATAAAAGTTCTATGGTTTTATTTTAAAACTTGACAAGATGAAATGCTCTCATTTTTAACATTTTCTATTTTTTTTGAGATTTACATAATTTTCCCCTGCCCTTTCCTCCCTCCAGATTCTCCCTCTCTCTCTACTCTATCCCCTTCATCTCATTCAAATTCATGATCCTTTTCCTTTAATTGTTGTTTCACACACACACACACACACACACACACACACACACACACACACACACACTCACATACACACACACACACACACACACATTTCTAAATACATATTGGCAAGACAATAAATAAAAACATTTTAACCATGTTAGCTTCATGTTAAATCTAGAAAAAATTTAAAGTGGCAATTAAGAATTTATTAAGGTAATATTTTAATGTCTTTTTCACAATTCTGAAGTAAGAAGAAAGTATAGCCAGGTATAAATGTTATTATTTATTGAATTGCTTTAAAATTCACTCACATAAAATGTTTGAGCTCTAGTTATTGAGTGGCAATAACACACTTGTTTGTTGAAAATGATATACAATGTGGACATTACATTGAGTAGAGTCATTTTATGTTTTTTTGTTTGTTTGTTTGTTTTTGTTTTTTTTTTGTATTTTCGAGACAGGGTTTCTCCGTGTAACTTTGCGCCTTTCCTGGAACTCACTTGGTAGCCCAGGCTGGCCTCGAACTCACAGAGATCCGCCTGGCTCTGCCTCCCGAGTGCTGGGATTAAAGGCGTGCGCCACCACCGCCTGGCGTCATTTTATGTTTTATATTAAATTCTGTATCTTAAATGATTTCTCCTTAAAGTTTTAATTAAAACAAGCAGAAGGTGCATTTAATTTTTAATTTTTATTTATTTATTTTTTCGTGGGGCATTTTCTTTTTCGTTTTAAATTTATTTATTTATTTATTTTTCGTTATTAAGAAATTTTCTACTCACTTCTTATGCTATCCACACATCCCCCCTCCTCCCTCCTCCTACCCCCCAGCCCTCTTTCCCAAGCCAACCCGCATCCCCACATCTCCCAAATCAAGGTCTTCCATGGGGAGTCTGCAGAGACCAGCACACTGAGCTTAGGCAGGTCCAAGCCCCTTCCCACTGCACCAAGGCTGTGCAAGGTGTCACATCACAGGCATCGGATTCCCAGAAGCCTGCCTGCCCATGCACCAGGGACAGATCCTGATCCCCTTGCCTGGGTGCCCCCCAAACAGTTCGAGCCAAACAACCGTCTTTCGTGTCCAGAGGGCCTAGTCCAGTCCCATGGGGGTTCCACAGCCACCAGTCCACAGTTCATGGGCTTCCACTAGTGTGGCTGCTCATCTTTGCACGTCCTCCCATCGTGATCTCGACGTTCCTCGCCTGCAGTATCTCTCCTCTCTCTCATCAACTGGATTCCCAGAACTCAGCCTGGTACCTGGCCGTGGTTCTCTGTATCTGCCTCCATCTGTCACTGGACAAAGGCTCTATGATGACAGCTAGGTTATTTGCTAGGCTGGTCACCAGAGTAGACCGGTCCAGGCACAGAAGGTGCATTTTTAAACAAAACAAAATTACAGTCACCTCCATATGAATTTATTTGTGTGTATTATTATAATTGTAGTAAAGACCCCTTCAATACTAGAAGTTGTCATGTACTTACTGAGAATAATAAAACCAATTATTATATCTGTGGAAGTAGGTTTCATTTACTTAAAGTTATTGTTTTTCCACTTGTCAGGAAATTTTATAGTGTAAGTAAACATTGTATTTGTGAGGTTCTTATCTTTTTGCACAATGACATGTTAGACATAATAGATCTTTTCATATGTATTGATAGTATGTGACAATGACTTCCATTCAGAATTCTTATTGATCATTTTAGGCGATCAGAATTAAGCAGTACGTAGGTTTGTTTGGTTAGAGATGTGTCCCTTTCCTAGAGAAACTGCAAGGAGGTGAGGGCACAGGAGAAGTGCTGCTCCATGAACCACACTTTATGATAGAAATAATTCCCAGTCCCATGCTTCTCAACAAACACAAAATGGAAAAGGATTCTGTAACTAACGCTGCCTAATAGCTTTGTATTTCAGGTGAGTAGCACCAACTTTGGACAATTTGATGGAAGGGGGCAAGAGAGTATAATATAAAATCTAAAACACATGATTTGTTTATAAAAGGAGTATTTCCACTTATTTGCAGTGTCATTAAATGCTGTCGGCAGTATTTTATCATCATTATTATAGATGGGCTTTTTATTGAATTTTTTTGTTTATCTGTGAATGGTTTTAGTTCTATCTTAAAATTTCAGTTCATTTCTAGTATATAAAATACAGCTTGGGTTGTCTACTCCAGTCTGTATCCTGCATGGCTATGATACTCAGTCATTCCACACCTCTTTCAGATTCATTAGCATTGCATGCTTCCTATGTCTATAATCCTACAGACATGAATAGACAGTTTCCTCTATTTTCAGCTGTCTTTGACTTTTCAGTTCCTCTTTATCTGGCTGAGAATATAAGCCATGCTTGACAGAAGTATCTAGACCAGATACACTCCTCTCTAGATCATAGAAACTTTACTTTTAACAAGAAAAATGTAAATAACCTCAAAATATAGTAACAATATATACAGTAATAACACAAGACTTAGATATTAGCATTTCTGTTTTAGAATACATTTCTAGAGCTGAAAATACAACAAAAGCTTCTTTATATAATATAAGCACTTTAAACACACATGTTTTTACCTGGGTAGAAAAAGGAAACAAACAGCATGTTTTCATAGTGGTATTTTTTTTCCTTTTTGATTTTCTAAGTATTCTGCTTTGAATTTGTAATTACATAAAAGTCCTATAGTGTCCCCTTAAGAAAGAGTTGCCAAGGACAAGAGGAAATGGTACATATACCACAGAATGAAAAACTAAGAGGTCTTCTAACCTTGGAGGCTCAGCCAGTCTCTGGGGTGCCTCCCCACCTATGTTGCCATTTAATGTGTGCTTACCATCTTCCCCCTTCCCTGCTTAATGAGCTGCGGCAACTGGAGAGAAGCTGTGAAACACACTGATGCCACACGATGTAATCCTGAGTAAAACAACATTGAAAAAGCCAGTCGTGATTGGACGTGTCATTACATTTCACAAGGCTGATGAGAAGGGTGGTTTGTGTCTTTGCAGGGGGCAAAGGGGGGGCATTTTCTGTTTCCCAGGCATGTTAGGAGACTTTGCTGGAGAACCAGCAACTGGAGATTGTTAAATTGGTAAGCAGAAATGAATTATTTTGGCTTGAGGCAAGTTGACCTGCCAGAGAAAGGAAAATGAACAGAAGGGTGTGTTCCACACAGCACTTCATTTTCTATATTTATCTGTGCACATGCACAATGCTTTAAGAAGTAATGTACTGTTGTGCATTTTTGTTGTCATCTAATATGACAAATTGGAATTAAGTATCTATGACAATAAGCTAATTGTTAGCTGTATTCTTTTGGATAAAATAAAATCCAAAAAACGACTCACACTTGAATGAGAAATGCCAAGATCTTAATATATTTTGATATGTTATATTCAGAATGTTAGTTAGTACTTGATAGCTGTTAGCAGGATGAGGTATGATCCAATTTGTGCTTAAGTAATGATACAACCTCTTTTCATATTAGGAGCAAAAATTTATATTATAAGAGAAAAAGATTTATAGGAGAACTTAAATATGATGAACATGTGCCTATACACACACACACACACACACACACACACACACACACACACACACACACAATTTGGCATTGTGTTATACCATTGCCAACATTAATGAATGTTTTTAAAAACACATTTTCAATGGACATATAATATTCCTCGGAAGCAGAAGCCTCTCCTCTTTCCCATCAGCCAATATACTGCTGATACATTCTTTGTCCCAGAATGACCTAATATCATTAAGCTAATAAACTTTAAGAAATATGTTTATTAGCTACAATTTAAGTGATCATACCATCAACTTACAACGGAAGTAAATTTCTATGCAACTTCTATTTTCTTTTTAACTGAATATTGTGCCATTTAAATGACAACATTTTAATTCTTTTTTTGCTAGAAGATTTAAATGTCATCGTGATCTGCCTCTCACAGTTCTATTAATTTTCCTGTAGGTAAATCTCAAGTTACTTTAGCTTTTCTTATGTTTCTTTTGAGATATGTTATGTTTGTGGGGAAAGTTAGTATATAAATAAACATGAGAGTCACAACTATAAAATTACCATAAGGGAAATTCCCTGGCCACTTTGAATATCAGTTCTTTATCTCTAAAATGTGGATAATTTTTTCAGTGTTTTGGGACAGAGCCAGTATTAGGTTTAAATTAGCTAATTTTTCTATTACAGATGCCACGAAGAGGGAACTAAGGTGTTTTCCTTTGAAGATAAAGCGAGTTGGTATAGGCAAATTCCATTTTCCTTTAGATAACACACTCATTGTTAAGGGAAGACATTCTGAATTCATCCTGAGTAGATGATAACATGTTCAGTGTTCCACATGGAATGACATTTTCAGTTGAGTCATAGTGTTTGCAAAATATATATCAGTCAACAAGGAGTCAGAAAATATTTAGTCTAAAATTGTGTTGTGCTCAGGAAATGGTAGACTTGGACACACATGCACAAATATGAATTTTACTATTAGGGTATTTATATTAAAGGGACAGTAATTATACATGGAGAGTAATAGTGAACAATAAACATTGACATTTTAACTTGGATCTGGAATTTCCTCCAAAGGTTTATGTATTAAAGATCTTGTCTCCAGCCACAGTACTTTAGGTACTGTGTAATAGTACACAGTACTTTAGAGACTGTGTAGTATTAGACCTAGGAGTATGTCTTCATGCTATTAGGGACACACTTTGGAGGGTATGATGGAATCTCCATCCTTTCTGCTTTCTCTATTTTTGCTTCCTGGCCATGACATGAATATTTTGTTCTGCCAAGAGCTCTTCTCTTGTTGTCCTACTACAAATACAAAACAGTTGTATAATCATCACAGAATGAAACCTTTAAAACTGTGAGCAAGTAGAAATCTTTTTTTCCTTTATTTGTAAACTGACGAGCTCAAATGGCTGTGACCATACTGGAAATCTAATAGAGCAGTTTCATTGGAATGCATTTATTGTAGAACTATTTTGAGCACTCTCAACTTTTAGGCAAGACAGATGGGTCTTTTCTTTCTCAACTATTTGGCCACCTAGCCTAAGTGAACCTGGGGGACTATGTGAAAGCCATCAATATAAAAAGAAATCACAAAGAATACTGTCTGTGGAAGGCAAAGTATGATTATATTAAGGTATAAAACAAAATTGCTCAAATACATCACATGCTTATTTCTCTTTCTGTTGTAATGCTGGTGATATGCTTCTGGGCTTGGGCAGAGGAAATTTCTTCTGTATCAGCTGTTTCAGGAATTTCAGGTTATTGGAGTCAAATATCCAAAAGTTATTCTTTCTGGATTTTTTTTTGGTACACCAGTGAGTGTATAACTCATAAAAACCTGATACTAATATGCACAGATGACAGATCAGACAAAATACTCTATTTAAGAGGATTTATAATTAATTAAATTTCAATGATGACTAGTCATGAATAGTGCCCACCATTGGTCATTTTTGGAAAGGGTTTTAGGAATCATTAAGGACCTTACTTTGGAATAAGAGATCTTTACATATACTTCAATGTGAAGATACTTATCAATGGAAAATTTTATTTGATGTTAAGCTTTTTTTGAGAACAAATGTGGATTGTGGATATAACTAAACAGTAACACCTAGTAGGTACTGCTGAACAGAGCAATGCCATTTTAAATTATAAAGTTCATGTCAAATATTAATTTTGAATCTTTGAGGTAGTCACATATTAAATTATAGTCTTCTACTTATAACATGGGTTATAAAAAATGTACCAACCAGTAGTAAGCTCAGTAAGTCTTCAGAATTTCATTCATATTCCTGACAATCATCCTGATTAGAGTTCATTCCTAATGAGCTACTGTATCCTTACTTGTATTCTTACTGTTATGAATGGAGTGTTACATGAGGAAAGACTAACTCTGGTTAAGGCAGTCTATTTGACAAACAAATGTGCAGACAGACTTGAGGTAACTACTTTAGGAAATACATTGTATAGGTTCCCAAGGTTTACTTCTGATTGTTCCAGTTAAATTTGTGACATGGTTGTGAATGAAACATTATATAATGACACTTCTCTTCCTCAGTGTAGTGTCTTTCCATGCAATTGTGCTCCAGCATGCGCAGGGATACATGTTAGCTCCCGTGCCCTAAATTTTCAAAGTACTCTTCCCAGTGTGACTGCACACTCTCATACACATACGTAGACTTGGGCTTTGGGGCAGCTGTGTAAGAAACTTTCATATTCTCAAATTATCAGACACTTTTTATGTATCTATGAATATTATGATCTTGCTGTTATTTCACATTTACTGTTTGAAGTTATTAGAAATCTAATTCTGTCTGAAATGGAGACAGTTTTAATACAACAGGTCAATATACAAGGAAATAACAGTAAATTGATAAGGGGCTCATTCAGTGTTAGACACTTTTATAAATTTCAAAAGATATGTTAGAATCAAAAAGGATATAGTACAATTATATAAAATATATATGTCAAAATATATAATAAATTATGCAATATATTTTAATTATACAGTATATTATAATTATATGATATGTATGATTATATATAATAAATGTATAATATATTATATAACTATAATTATATAATATATGTTATATATGTGATATAATATAATGTATATTTATATAATCATATAGTATATGTATAATTATATTATTTGTATATTATATTATTATTTTTAATAATATATTTATTTTAATATAGATATGAATATACATTTATATTCAAATAATATAACAATACAATAATTATATTTTATATAATTATATTTGTATATAATTTTATATTTTATGTATATTGTATTATTTAATATATATAGTATATTATATATTATATTACTTAAATTATATATAATACAGTATGTTACATATACTATATAATATAAATTTATAATATATTATTAAATATATCAAAATATAGTGTAGTATATAAAAATTTATGTGTATTAAATCATATACATAATTATATAATAATAAATCAAAAGATATATTAGAATAGAAAAGATATAATAAAAGTAGAATAATTTTGTTGATTGGTTAAACCTTGCCAATCCCATTTTACTGATGGAAGCAAACATTTTAAGATTCAGTAAAGAGTGTGTAGCTAATTAATGTTATCACCAACACTCAAAATCTTCCTCTTGATTTCTTATCCAGGGCTTGTTGTGTATAATGACTTAATTAATACTCATATAATAGACTTTCTGGTTAAATTTTGTCAGTTTAGTAATTTCTAAA
>CABHPR010138704.1:0-60056 GCA_902168415.1 Peromyscus melanophrys
TTTTTTTGTTTTGTTTTATTTTAATTAAGAATCCTTTCACGAGAACTTACCATGTTGCATGACAGTTGTCAAGGCCACATCTGAACAAGTTTGTGCCTCTAGTCTCTAAGAAATTCCACAGTGACCGAGCTCCCAGAAGTTCCATCCCACCTCTTAACTGTCCCATCCTGGGACCAAATTTTAATCACAGTGGATCGTTGAGGGACAGAGTTAAACAGTTTTCTAGTCATTGTGTGTAAGTTTATAATCCCAGAACCCGGGAGGCTGAGTTAGGAGGAACCATTAGCTTGAGACAAAGTCAGGCTATGTAATAAAACTCTGCCTCAAAAACGAAAATAAAACCAAATTTTCTTAAATTACACCCAAACAAGCTTTCACATCCTTTGTCCCAACATAAACTTGGGGGTAGGGCATAAATGATTCATAAGGTGAGTGTCATATTGCTATATCAAAATAGAAACTGTAGCACTTACATTTGATGGCTTAACTTACTCCAACAGATGTTTATATATGGGACATGAGGGTCCATATTGATTCACAATTTTTGGCTTGAACCACAGTGTGATTCTTAAAATACTTCCCCTCAGTGGAAAAGCTGACCAGATGGGCACAGAGGTGTGCAATCATCTTTGTTTAAAAGCAGGGTCATGTTTGGCACTGTCAGGTAACATGCTTACGAACCAATCACTGTGAAGTTTTTTTCTTTTTTTTTTTTTTACTAGTTAATTTGAATGTGTGACACAAAGATTTCCAAGACTTGTAGTTCCTATTTCTGCAGTATTATATTTGAGTCAGTATTGAGACTGAGAAATATCACTGAGCAGGAAGACATTTTCCAAAGATTCTTTTTTTTTTTTTTTTTAACAAAGATCATCACAGACTTGAGGAAAGATGACATTTGTAGTGGAGATTTATTTACAAGGAAGGGTAATGTCCTTGATCTGCCATCAGCACCCAGGGTGTGACAGCTTGTGACAGGTGTACACATGCTGCTATCACTTCTGATTCTTTTCTGACTACAGACCAGAATCACTGTTGCAGTCTGGGGCAGCACAATAATCCGAAAGTGACTCAAGGCAAAGGCTGGTCTTTATTATGTTATTGCATCATCTATGAGATGATCCCACAGTGAGGAGATAAGGAAGCAACTCTTAATCAAGATGCTAACCTGTGTGTTTGTGTGTACACACACGTGTGTGCATAATGTGTGCATATCTGTATATGTGTATATATATATTAATATGTTTCATTGACTTTTGTTTTCCCCTTTTTTGCATTTTTACTAATGATCATTTTTCTAATTACGTTTCTGCTGCTATGGATTAGACCCTCTTATATCAGTTTATAGTCAAGACAGTCCTCCACAGATACACTGACAGGCCAACCAGATGTCAATAAGTGTCCAGGTGATTCTATGCTGTGCCAATTTGATGGTTAAAAATCAATCAGCACAGTCCTTAAGGTTAAAATCAGGATGAACAGAACTATCTATTGGAGCTTTTCTGGCAGGAGGGCCTGCTTCCTTCACAGATTGTTGTGCATGAGTGTGTGTGTGTGTGTGTGTGTGTGTGTGTGTGTGTGTGTGTATGTGTGTGTGTGTGTGCATTATATATGTGCAATGTGTGTGTAAATCATTGGGCTCAATTTTTGGTTTTAATTGTTAAAAGCTATATATCTTACAAATGAAGTTTTCTCTTATATGGAAAGTCCTAACATTTGTTATTAAAGCACCTCACTTGTCTGCCATCATCAGCCTATGCTGTGGTTATGGCAGCCTTAGAGAGAAGACTTATTTCCAAGATATGACTGGAAAATCATGGTTGTGAGAATTCCATTGCAGTCTCCCTGTTGGTCAGTTTTCACACATGGCACAGAAGAAACTAACGTATGTTCTACAAGGCTGATTGGGCTATGTCATTGTGTCTTAGGACACCCTGTCTAGTGGCTTATCTTTCATCTTTTCACCTTCATTCAGCCCGTTCTCTCATGCTGCCAGTAAAGTTGTCTTTCTCAAACACAGAAAAAGTTGCCTCTCTTCTGCTCTGCTTGTTCAAGGAGTTTAAATGTCTATACATAATCCCTTGACTACAGTAGGTTCACTTCTCAGTCAGTTGAACAGAGGGCACCTGACTCACCAGAGGGATCTCAACTTCCTAAGTTCCCTTCTCACACCTGCATGGCACCTGGTCCCCATCCTTTGTTTATGATTTCATTTTCTCATAAGTATCATGGGGCTAATGTGGCCCCTAGGCTTATTGTGATAATTAATAATTAACAAAAATACATGGTGATGTGATTGAAAAAACAAAACTACACACATGCTAGCCATAGTACTTTTTGAAAATGGATGTCTGGCTGGAAAGATGGCTCAGTCAGTAAAGGCACTTGCCCTCAACTCTGAAGACCTGAGTTTGATCCTGGGATTCACATAGAGAAAGGAAAGAACTGACTTCCATACATCATCCTCTGATCTGTAAACGCACACTGTAGCATGCCTGCTGTACCCCCATACATTTGAAACCACTTGCAACTCTAGCTCTAGGGGATCTGACACCCTCTTTTAGCCTCCACAGGCACTGAACTCACGCCTACAAACCCACTCACTGGCACATGCATATACACATAATTAAAACTAGATGTAAATCTTTGAACATATCAGTTCTTCATACTTTCATGAGAGTAATTGTTGCATATTCATACCTTAGTGTCTTAGAATTCTACTGCTCTAAAGAGACACCATGAACATGGTAACTCTTATAAAGAAAACATTTAATTGAGGGTGGCTCATTTATGGTTTCAGAGGTTTAGTCCATTATGATCATGAAGGGGAGCATGGCACCATGAAGGCCAATGTGGTGCAGGAGCTGAGAGTGATTATGTCTCACTTTGGCCTCAGGCAGACTCTTTGGACAAGGACAAAAGGCAGCCACTCTCTTCACCAAAATATCGCAAGAAAGATTTCTAGGCAACATACTGAAATTCTTCTCTGAAAACTCTTGGGCCAGCTCCCAACATTTCAAATTGTTATTGGCACCCTTTCTCTTCTCTGCTCCTACAAGCACGCCCCATTAAGCAGTGCTTGAAGCATTCCAATGTTTTCCAAACCCAAAGTAACAAAGTCCAAATTTCTCCAAACAAAAGCATGGTCAGGTCTATCACAGAAATACCCATCCTTGGTACCAACTTCTGTTTTAGTTTGGGTTTTTATGGCTGTGAAGAGACATCATGATCACTGCAACTCTTATAAAAATATATTTCATTGAGGGGGCTTGCTTACAGTTCAGAGGTTCAGTCCATCATAGAAGCATGCAGACAGGCATGGTGCTGGAGATATAGCTGAGTGTCCTACATCTTGCAGGCAACAGGAAGTTGATACACACATTGGGCAGTATTCTGAGTATATGAAACCTCAAAGCCCACCCCCACAGTGACACACTTCCTCCAACAAGGCCTTACCCACTCCAACAAAGCCACACCTTCTAATAGTGCCACTCCTTATGAAATTATGGGATTATGGGATTATGGGGGTCAGTTACATTCAAACTAACACACTTAGTAACTACTGTTTAAACCTGATATAAGGAATAAGTAAAAAACAGTATCTCTGTGCAGGCATTAGCTGTGGCCTAAGTACTGGGATTCCTTGTCTTTTTGCTCCATTTAATTAAGCATTGCACAACCTGTAATAAATTATAGTGAGGAAAGGCTATTTTTGTCAACAGTTAACTGCTGCTGGGCTAGAGTAGAATACTCTAGGAATAAAGATCTGTGACATGACCAGATAAATGCTACTAGCTTGAACTCATACAGTTCAGCCCTGTCCAGCTGTAAGGCAGGCCTTACATAAGCTGCCCCAGTGGAATCGGAGTAGGAGCCATGAGAGAAGAGGGTGGAAGGGGAACTGATGCTGGACAGAGAAAGAAGGAACTCTTGATGCCACAAGAAAAAGACAAGAGGGACCTAGAAGAGAGCAGAAGCATTCGCCCGTGCTAACCTGCGCTATACACATAGGCAGAAAACATTGGTTCAGTCCAGCAATCTAGTAGGCTTGCACATTCCCAGATGGCAGATTTCTGAAAAATAGAAAGTCATCTCTCTTCCAATCAGCTCTTGAACCATGATTTTTCCAAAAAGAGTTTTCATGAATAGCAAAAAAATGGGGGGCAGCAGAAGCCTGAGTTTTTTGTGAGTTTTAGTCCATATTCTTTGAAATGCATCTCATTTAACCATGCATTTTGTGGCAGCCAACTTTGAATTCCGATGCCTCACTGTACGTGGTATATAATAAGATCTCTATAAACATTTGGGACCAGATGAGGCAAGATGAACCAGTCATTTATTTGAATCAGAAGATTTTCTTACTTCAGGGAAACACATTCAGGGGGAAAAAGAAGTAATTGAGAGGATAAAAATTATTGGCAAAAATGAGAAAAGCAACTTATGAATGTTTGATGTTGTTAGGTGAAAATCATTGTACCTTTTTTTCCTGGATTTTCCAAAACTTCAAGATTGCAGGCTCATTTGCCTTAGGGTTCACTTGCTTCCTTCCTGGGTCACTTGACATTCTAAATTCTTCTAACTACAATGAATGACTTTAACAGATCCAAAATACCTTTTCTTCACACACACACACACACACACACACACACACACACACACACACACACGAGAGAGAGAGAGAGAGAGAGAGAGAGAGAGAGAGAGAGAGAGAGAGATCATTAAACTACCTTAGAGGATCTATCAAGTTGATGTGAAAAGCTGAGTCTCACCAGCTGCCTTCACTAACAAGTTTTCTCTGTGTATTCAACCGCTCACTCAGTGCTCCCAGCTCATCCCAACTCCCTCACTGGCTGTCCTGCTCTCATCCCAGCCACCCAATACCCTCTTAATGAATGTGATTCTGAGGACAAGGTAAACTTGCAAGCATAGATTTTGAGATTTTCTCCATGGCATCAAATCATTTAAGTAGGGTTTGTGTACATCTCATCTCACACCCTCAGTTCTGCACCTGTCCTATATTCTTCCACAACTAGTCATTTATCATCCTTCAAATATATGGTCACGTTTTTAATTCACATATTGCCCATCATGGTCTTTCCTCAGCCAGAGTTCCCTCTTATTACTAAGCATATACTTTACAGAAATAGCTTATTTGGGGACTCTTCCTATATTAGTCTTTAAAAAACAAACAAACAAAACACTTTGGACTACCCCTGAGCAAACAGGTTAAGAGGAGAGACTTTCTTTATCTCTCAGTTCTGACCCTCCTGGTGGAGAGGGATATACCCTTATATCAGGTACATAGGGAGAAGGGAAACTATCAGGATTGAAGATGTGCCCTAGCATGGCAGACCCTATCTTAGAGATTCTACCACTTTATAGCAATCTCTTGAAATTTTAAATCCATAAATGGGTTAAACCATACATTAGCTCTGAGCCCTCCATAAATCCTTTCTGGCAATTTCTTCTTAAATATACACAGAGACATGCCTACTGACTTCTTAGACATCTCTGGGTATAATCAACAGTCCAGATTAACCATCTTTCTTTCTTCTGATTGCTTCCACCACTTTCCCCCTGTATCGACACAGTGCTATGTGAGGAGTAAAGTCAAATGTGTTTCAAGTTTGTGTTATAACAACGGCTATTCATGCTCATCCCTCCTTTCATCTGAACTGTCATCTTATTCAGAAAGTAAATGAATGCTTAAATGCATATGTGAACTTGATTTTAGTGACTACTTGATTTATGCATATTAATGTCTGAACTGTTTGAACTATTACTTTACAAACTATTTCACAGTAGTCATCCATACCTTTGTGAACACTCTGGTATGTTCCAATGGGCATATATTATTATTTTGGTCAGCTTAACCTTTTGGGATATATGTTTTCCAATAATGCACAGAGTCGATATAATTTAAGTATTGCAAACAGACTTGCATCAAACTCCGAAGTTCAAAAGTGAATATGACATGCTCATTAATCAAAAAGAATATTTCTAACCCGTGTGATGTTTCTCGATAAGTAATTAACACATTGCACATTATTATGGGAAATACAAACTCTTTCTTTCCCATCTTAATTTGCCTGCTTAAAAAACAGACAGAAAAAGATAGATGAGTTTATGTTCAAGGTGTATGTGTTTTCCCCATGGCCAGTGAACTAATTTCCCTTTCATATTTGTAGAATATTGATACAATTATTCTCTCATCAGACATGAAATTTGAGTGCATAACCAGTTTGTGGAAATCACCTCATAATTTATTAGGTTGATAACAGCAATTAAGTCACAATTGCTTCTGAGAAATACAAATTGACTTTCTTTCTAAGTGGATAATTTAAGATTCTGAATCACAGATGCAGAGTGTAATGGATTTCTGGGATAAGAAGTTTGTTTTTACAAGTATTATACTTAAATTTTCTAACCACTGATAATCCAGTAAGGAATGATTCAATTGATAATTACTCTATGGCATTTCTTCATTTTCCCCTCTGGCTGTTTATCTTCTGATTGCTTATGGATGTGATGAAGGGGAAGCTTTTAGGTGGAAATATATCAGCATTCTTATGATTTTCACATACTTGAAATGATAAACTTCAGGATGTCCGGGCTGCTGCTCAGTTGGTAGACTGCTTGCCTGTCATGAAGGAAGCCTTGGATTCCATCTCAGTGCAGAATAATATTGGCATGATGGCACATACCTATAATCCTAGCACTGGGAGGCAAGGCTAGACAATCAGAAGCACAAGGTCATTTTAAGCTCCATGATGAGTTTGAAAGTAGCTTGAAGTACATGAGATTATTAAACAAACAAATAATGTTTGAAAATTCATTCTTAGCTTGAAGACCATACAAAAAGACAGTAGGCCTTGTCAGGCCATCATTGGCGGACACTAATTGACTCAAATCTTCAGGAGAGATTTCCAAATCGTCACGAAATTTTGTTATTGTGCCACTCCTGCTGCACTGAGACCCGCCTGTTCACATCCAGCCCCCCTCTACGCTCGTGCACACCCTGGAACAGTGCCTGTGGGTTTCGTTTACAATGCATGGAATTTTAAAGTAGTTCCTTTTCTAGGTGAGTCAGGATCAAATATTATGAAAATTTAAAGTAATCCATCTTTCTAGATAAATCATGATAGTGGAAATTTATCTACAAGAGGAGCTGACTCTCTCAGGTAGACTCCCCTCCCACTGTGAGCAGAATGACGTCTGCCATCAGGACAGGCTACTTTTCATTAACTCTACATCGGAAGGTCACTGAGCCAAGAAAGACACCAGAGCATACTGAAATGCCCACGTTTAACTGTTCATCTGCATCTGTCTGCACATATTGTGTTCACTTTCAAACCCTAAATCAGCTAATCGGCATAAAGTCATGAATTGCTTATGTGGGAACATTTCAGCAGACTGCATGGAGATACTAAATTGAAGACAAAACATCCTATTTGGTGTTATTTCTTACATGAACTCTCTCTCTCACACACACGTACTCCCCCCACAGGCATGCATGCATGCATGCATGCATTCATGCAGATGTGCTCACACACATGTGAAACATCCACACACAGAGAGATAGAATAAACAGATTTTAATAATGGTGTGTTAGAAAACAAGTAGTTGAACAAGTAAGAAGGCTGATTTGGAACCCTGATTATGAAGTTAATGTATAATGTAAAGTGACCCCAGAAATCTGAAGCATGAGAAGAAAGAACTATTTCAAGCTGTTTGATCACTGACATTTATTGCTTACTGTGTGCCATGTACCAGCATAATCTTTTAGGTGTGATTAGTTGTTTCAGGTATAGTTAATTTTCTTAACAATTTAGGAGTCCAGATATGACTGTTATCCCTCTTTTCACGTTAGGTGACCAAAGTGCTTAATGTTTAAGCCACCTGAGTCCAGGTCTCGTTGCATGGATCCAATAGAGTGCCTAGATGGGGCAACTTTTAAGCAATATAAATGGTTCTTCTCACAGTTCTAGTGGCTAAGGTGTCTAAAATGAGATGCTGCCATGGTTTTGTATGTAGTGAGAGCTGCCATCTGCTGACAAGATGCCCCATATTGCTACATCCTATGGAGAGGGGAGCATTTCATTTCTACACAGCAGTAGGTGAGGAGGGAAGCAATGCAGTACATATATGAAGCCTCTTTTATAAAGCCTGTATCACCTGTGAGGGGGCCAGAAGGTCCTAATCACTCCTTAAATGGGCCGCTTCTTAACATTATCAGATTGGAAAGATCTGAAGTTTGGAATAGGCATTGTTAGACCACAGCACACCCAGTTCTTAACATCTGAAACTATCTGTATTCTAGCCCTAGATCACATTGATGTCTGTCTTCTGACAAAAGAAAACCTAAGGTGAGGGATTTTGGGAAACAAAAAAAAAAACCTCCTTTAGTTTGTACCATGTAGCTTTCTGGTAGCCATCTGTGGTTTCTGAGTACCGCTTACTTCATATGTTAGTTGAGACTACCTCACTGTTTCTAGGTTCTCATGAGCACTCCAGGGCAATCAATTGAGACCATGGGTTCTTGTTCCCTCTCACAGAAATCAGGGACTTGGGTGCTGTTACGACAGAGAATGACAAGTACATTTTGCTACACACTGCCCTGGAGGTGATGGTAGATCACCCCTTCAGTAACGACTAGTGGCTGGTGTAAGTGACAGTTGGTGTGTCAAGGGGGTCATAGACAGACATGGAACTTTGTGTTGTTCATAAGCAGGTGTTGACTAAGGGTGGGAGTGGTTGAGCTCTCAGAGTTCTTAGAAAACTATAAAGGATAAAGAGCAAGACCTTGAGGTCTGTCTGCTTACTGGGGTAGGTGGGGGAAGAAGTGAGGAAGTAATGGGAGTTTCAGAAGGTCTGGAGTCCCCCCTTGAGGGATGCACATGGAGATTTACCTTAGGAACTGGGTAGTAAATTGTGGTAAGAACACAGAGACCTGGGTATGAAACCAAGTAAGAAAAGTGGTCAATAGTATAGAGAGTTGAAGAAGAGGTCAGGTGACCACTTTCTCAGCAAAATACCAAAACCCTTTCCTCTTTGTTAAGCTCACAAGACTTGATCTGATTAAGTGCATTTGGACACTGGGTGATCAACCCACAGACTGAAAGTTAGGATTCTTTTCTGTTGCTGATTTTAATTGGTGTTTTTTTTTCATAATTTTGTACAATGCCTTTTGATCATATTCATCCCTTTCTCACACTACTCTCATACCCAAGACCCCTTCCTCACCTACCCAACTTGTATGTCCTCTCTTCTTTCTTTCTCCCATCAAGTACAATCGGTGTTGCCCATAGATTCCTGGGTGTGCAGACACCCAGTGAAACATGGCCAACCCTCCAGGGAAAACACCCTTAGAGGAAACCAACTCTCCCTCTCCAGGCAGTTATCTATCTCCAGCTCCTCGGGTAGAGGGGATCTTTCCTGCTCACCACTATCTCCATGCTGTGATTTTGTCTAACTTGAGTTAGCATCGGTCTTGCTCATGGAATCACAGGATTCTTAAGCCAGTCTTGCTCTGCTAGGATTAATTGTAAAACTGTCTTTATCCAAAGCTTGAGAATGTACTCAAGACACCATGGTCATCCACTACATGCCCATGATTGGCTACAGAAAGTACAACTATCTTCCATCATATTTCATAGTCCAGGTAGTATGATCAGAGCTGAAGGCCTTCACCCAGGTTATTCCTAACCTGACAAGGAACTGCTTTCCCAAATCACCTTTCCTTCTCTAAAATGAAATTAATGTGGGCATTGGTGGATGCCTCCTTTTTAAAGAATTAAACATGGATACAAATACTTTTTAATTACCAAGTCATTATCTTTGTCATTTATTTCCAATTAAAAACTGAACTGTGTAATTACAAATAATATCTTAAGTAGGTAAGTGCCATAATTAGTTTGTTTTTAAGTATATGCCTCCAAAGAAAGAGTATGTTATCAATATGGCAATTTGCAATTTTATAAAATTAAGGCAAATCTAAAATGCTATTTAGAGTTTTCTGCAACTTCAGAAAATAGATGATTTCAACTCATTATTTTTCATTCCAAATGTTATTCCAATTAGGTCAAGAGAAACTTTTCCTGTAAAGATGGAGACTCACACTGAGGGAGCTTAGCACAGGATAACAAAAGATGGAGATGTATCATGCTAATTATTATATACCACAGGGAGAATGTTTAAAACTGAGCAAATAACAGCTTTTGATTTGGACACCTCAGTTAATTTATTATATCAAGCTTGATTTATGCTTTTAACTCAGACTTCAGTTTTTAAAAGAACTATTTAAAGCATTCATGCCTGAATTAGGATGACCCTCATTATCAGTGGGGGACTTTCACTTTCAATTTTCAATGTTATAAAACTTCCTTTTAAAATTGTTTTTGTCTTTCTGTAGCCATTGTAATAAAATAGGGAGAAGATGCCCGAGGGTTATAAGTCATGTACTTCAAAGGGGCTGACAGACTTTAGATACATTAATTTTGCTATGGCTTGTATTGGTGTCAGGAAATAACTCTATACACAATCAAATACTTTCTCAGACCTTGATCTCACTGGAGTCTCTATGACTGCCATGACCTAGGCAGTCTTTGAAAGGCCAGAGCAGCAGGAAACCTGCATCTAATATCTAAACCTTAGCTTAGGTCTTCCTGTTGACATGCTCAAATAGTGAAATTTCGCTGAAGCAAAGGCACCATGTAGCTCTGAAGTACCTTCTTCAAATACCAAAGAACAGAAGGGCTTGAATTGTGTACTGGGGAGAAAGAAGAAGGGAGATCCTTGAATCTCAAAGCCTGCCCAGTTCCTTACATACAAAGCAAGACAAACTAGATTAATTTGATATTCAAAGGTAAACAGAGATGGAGAGAAGAAAAACATGCAGCTAAAGAACCAAAACTGTGCTCACATTTTCTCTTATTCCCAAGGAAACTTTGGAAAAAAAATATTTCCTAACTTTAATGTACACTCTTAGGTGGAGTTTGGGGACTTGTCTGTTGCAGTGACTCTGTGCCGAAGGAAATAGTCCTCTAGAAGAATGTGTTTGAGTGGTGTGAAGTTCTTCTGTGGGGGATTTTCGGTTTGGGATCTTTAAAATAATGACAAGGGAATAACTGTTAGGGTGTGTTGACATTTGTTCTTTTCTTCTGCTTGTTCCTCTTGGAATAGCACTGCTGGCCAGCAGGTGGTGAAGGTCTGGTGTTTATGAGAGAGAACATCACAGTTCATTATTCCTTCCCTTGCTACCTTGAACTGTGGAGGCAGTAAAACTTCAGAACACATTTATTTTACAGGGTATCATGAACAAGAAAAGAATCCACAGGGTGGTTTGACCACTGGCATTTATTTTTTCCCGTCTCTGAAAATTTTGATCTGGATAAGTCATAACCAACTCTAGTTCCTGGTCCTCACGCCTTATATACCTCTCTGCTTTCTGCCATCACTTCCTGGGATTAAAGGATCACTTCCTGGGATTAAAGCCATGAGTCACCATGCCTGACTGTTTCCAGTATGACTTTAAACTCAGGATGATTTCTGCCTCCCAAGTGATAGGATTAAAGGTGTGTATGCTACCATTTTCTGGCCTCTATATCTAGTGGCTATTCTGTTCTCTGACCCCAGATAAGTTTATTAGGGTGCACAATATTTTGGGGGGCACAATACCACCACAGTCAATTATTAAATCTGTCCATTCTTCATGCTAGCAAAATGTTATTTTCATTGTCTTTTTTGACATTTTGTAAATTCTATATATTTGAGGTGACTCAGCTGTTCTCTGCATGGCTCCTACAACTTTGAATGTCAGGAAGCATAAACGTGAGGTACAGTGTTTTCTTCCTAACTATTTTGCACAAGGAGTCTCCTGACCACTAAGGTGACTACTCATCACTATCCTCAGGTATGCAGAAAGACTTGTGATCATTTCCTCTTTTTAAAAATAACCCACTAAGTCCATGTAGTACTGACCATATGAGTGAGTGTGGGGCCACCTATTGGACCTTGGGCAACCTACCAATAGCCATGTCTATCCAAAAGAATGATTCTGCTTCCCCTAGCACCTATGGATTTCCAATTGCTCCTCACTAAATGGAAAAACAAAAACAACAACAACAACAAAAAACCTCAAAGCATCTCCATTAACATCATAAAGAAGATAGGTGTCCACTCTTCCTATTTCTACTTTGAGAGGTGCCTGGACTGTTAGCCAAGCCAGTAAGATAAGAGAAATAGAAAAGACTGCCTCCCTCTGCCTTCCAATTCTTGGATCCAAGGCATGAGCCACCACACTGCTGAGAACACTAATTTTTAAATGGAAGATACTAATTAAAAATTCTGTGCAAGTCTAATAATCAGAATGAAAAAAAGCAATAAAGGAAGATATTAAACTAAGTTGGAGAATTTAAAAAGATAAAATAAGAGCTACGACTCACAACTGTTTCATGTGAGGAAGCCTGAAAATACTGGGAAGCACTAGAAAATCAAACAAGGAAAGGGACTAAAGGACCCGCAGAACACAGACGTGATACTTAAAGTACAATGAGAAATAGATAAAATCCTCCCATGGGAGAACATCTTTGCTTTAAATGGACAGACAGCAGCCTTGGACTGGCCCTGTCACTTATTGGTGGTGGTGGCATTTTGCCCATTGGCCTAGGAAGAAGGAAGGGGGACAGAATCCTGGAGGAGGATTGGGGGGGGGCATAAAGGAAATGCTTTTTCCAGAGGGTAGAGGGCAGCCTCACAGAAGAATGGGAGCAACAGAGGGCAGGGGTGGGGAGCAGTATTGTAGAGTGGAGTTCACAGTGTTCTCAGTTTTCTGGGATATTTTTGCTGATCATAAAGGATGTGAAGTGTTTTATCAAAGATAGTTTACTTAGAGCCTCACTCCCTTTCTGTCTGCCTGCTTGCTTGTCTGCCTGACTGCCTCCCTCCCTTCCTTCTTATATCATTTCCAAATAATGTGTTGTGTATCTATCCTCTTTCATTCTCTGGGAATTTCTCACTCCGGACTCAGCTCAAGTTTTTTGTTTGTTTATTTATTTATTTTGGAGGTATAGAAAGATTCTTCTACTTAAGCTTTTGAGCCTTTTAAACTCATTTAGTTCTGTTTTTATTTTTGTATTTTTGTTGTTATTTTCCCCATGTTCTAGAGCCTGGGTAAAATTTGTCGAGTTGTCTGAACTTAAACACATACATACCTGTCTCTGCCGGTGTATGAAGCCTGTACTTACCCAGAAATAAAGATGTATGGAGAGAGAGAGAGAGAGAGAGAGAGAGAGAGAGAGAGAGAGAGAGAGAGAGAGAGAGAGAGAAGAGAGAGAAAGAGTGAGAGAATACATTTGCTACCCTATACATACTTCTGAGCACATTCACACAAGGAGAGCGTCTTCTGCTTGTGTATACACGTTCCCATTCTCACACAATCCTTACACCATTCCTTATTTACAAGTATCTATACATACAAGCAATGCCTATCCTTCAGAGACACAAGCAGAACCCTATCCTGTGTGCATATACACACCTGAACACACATACATACACATGTGCACTCAGACATGCACACACACATGCATACACATACATTCAAAGTCACACACACACACACACACACACACACACACACACACACACACACTGTGCTTTATGCCTTTCTCCTCTGAGTGGCTTCACCCCTCAGCCATTCTCATCCACACCTTGTGTACAGATTAGAAGGTTGTAAATTTATTGTTTCTTTTACAGGGAGATGTTTTTCAAAGCTTCCCCCCTCTGATCTATAAATAATGAATAATTCCATTAGTAAAGTAATGGATGGTGTAATTTGTATGCAGAGTTTGTCAGGCTCAATGTTCTTTTGCATTGCTCCCATGACAGCCTTGGGCTGAGAGAGGTAGAGCACTCAACCAGCAGACAGTGCAAAGCCTTCCTCCCTGTGTTACCCAGTTGTTTTTGTTTGTTTGTTTGTTTGGTTTTTGTTTTTGTTTTTGTTTTGAGACAGGGTTTTTTTTGTGTAGCTTTGGTGCCTGACCTGGATCTCACTCTGTAGACCAGGCTGGCCTTGAACTCACAGAGATTCCCCTGGCTTTGCCTCCAGAGTGCTGGGATTAAAGGTGTATGCCACCACCGCCTGGCTCCCAGTTGTTTCTTTTAGATTCTCAGAAATTATTATGTGGATATATAAAAGAAATTTGTCTCATTTTGGATTTTATGTCTGTGTATGGGTATGTGTACATGAATGTAGGTGCCCATGGAGGACAGAGGTGTCAGATCTCCTGGAACTGGAGATATAGATGGCATTGAGAGCCCTTGATGTGGGAGCTGGGAACCAAAATCTGATCATCTGTAAGATCAGTACTCACTCTTAGCTGCTGTGCCATCTCTTCAGCCCCTCTGTACATGGTTTAAAGGATGCTTTTTCTGTGCTCAAGTAGATTTTGAAACTATTGCATTGAACAGGCTCCGATAATGCAGGACTCTTCACAGCATTTCAGATAATTTGCTGTGAGCCAGGCAGTATTTCCAAAACACTTTTGGCCACATAACCTTATTTTTGCATTGGAAGATTGTGTCTCTAAGGCAAGTGTTCCCTGGGAAATTCTTTAGGAATCAGTGTTCAAATGGAGCATAGCACTGTCCTTGTGCTAAGGAAAAACTACTTTATAGTTTTTTGAGAAGTTCAAGTTTTACCTCAGCACATTTCCATAAATCTGACACTTCTTTAGGTTTTTTAGTGAAAAGGAAAAGATAAAAATCTATCCTAGGCCAAGAATAAATAAATTTTATGGTAATTTTATGTATGTTAATATGACTTTCTGTAAAGAAGGTCTTTGAAAATCAATCACTAATCTCCATAAAGAAGGTAGTGTAATTCTGTTTTGACCAGGTGTTCTTAATTGGAATATCAGGGTCTTTTGCTTCCTTATTATATATGTTAAGCCAAGACAGTTAGTCCTAGAGAAGAAGAGAAGGGGAAGGAGGGGTGAATGAGAAGGGGAGGGGAGAGGAAAGAAGAGACAGACAGATTTGACTGCAGACATAGCACTAGTACAGATGCACGGGGCAAGACAAAGCAGAAACACCTGCCTCCTCTGTCAGGGTCCTTCTGGAACTTTCCCCTGTAATGGTAGACTGCAAAGAACTATAGGTTCTACCAGGGCTCCCCCTGACTTCTTTCACTATTTGAACCATGATACCTAATACTGTGTGACATGGTGGGCAGATTCCAAGAAGCATATTTGGGAATTGTAAACATGTCTTTCCTATCACTCATAAGCTAGAAGCTGTAATAGATGTAAAGACCACTTTGCTTAAAAGCAGAGTATCTGTCTACCATTTACAGACTTCAGGAATTTACTTTGTGAGTGAAAGAGGGAGCTTTGACCAAAGAATGATTTTCTTGAAAATCTGAGATTCATGTGACTTTGAAGTCTGACCTGTCCTCTTCCTCTCAAACTGAGAGCCTTTCTATATTGACCATTCAAGACCTTAAGATTCTCATACTAAGATCTCCCTCTACTGTTACAATTTTCATGTTTTAAATTTTATTCTTTAAGAATTCCATACATGTATGTAATATACTTTGATTATGTCTTCCCCTTACTCTTTCTTCTCTTACTTCTGGACCCTTTCTTCCTAAACAATGCCTCCCCAAATTCCTGTCATTTTCTTGTTCACTCACCAATTTCTTTAGTTTCATAACCCACTGAACACAATAGTGCTGTGCATATGAGCATGAAAAGACCGTCCACTTGAGCCTAGGAAACCAACCAGATCTTCACCACCAAAGAAAACTAAATTTCCTGCTCCTAGCCATCATCAACTGCCAATAGCACCACAGCTAAGCATGGGAGCCCCTCATGAGCCCCTCCCCTATCCATACCAGAATGTTGGCTAAATCTTTTGCAAACCTTTTCCAGGCAGCCAAAGCGGCTGTGAGTTCAAGAGTGCAGTTGCCTCAGCATGTCCAGGAGACACTATATGTCAACAGTCTTCTCTGTTCTCCAATTTTTAAATGTTTCTGTTCCCTCTTCCATGATGTTTCCTGAACTCTGCTCTGTGCTTGTGTGTGTGTGTGTGTGTGTGTGTGTGTGTGTGTGTGTGTGTGACATAGATGTCCCCATTTGGGGCCGAGCACTACATAGTCATGTAACCTTTGCCCTTTGAACAACTGTGGTTCTTCATATTAACCTCCATCCTCTGCAAAATGGACCTTCTCTGATGCATATTGTATTATTTACTTTTCTTTTGCTCTGATGAAACACCAGTACCATGGTAGGTAACTTACAGAAGAAAGCTGATTTCAGCTATGGCTCAGGAGGGTTGATTCCATCATGGCAGAGAAGTATGGCAGCAAGAAGGAATGGGGAGTGGAGCAGCCACCTGAGAGCTCACATCTTAAACTATAAGCATGAAACAGAGATAGTAAACTGGAAGGAGATTCTTTGATAGAAAAACTAATAATTAATTGTAAAAGAACTCACAAAAGCACATACATTCTCGGTCATATTTTGTACAACCTAGGTTTAACATAAAAAGTGTTAGTTCCTACTAGGAAATAAACTTGTCGGATGCCTTTTGCCTGGGTATCTCAGGATGGCTGGGACTGCTGTTCCTCTGGAGGATGTTCTGTACACACCTAAAGTAGAATTGATTACAAATCATGTCTTAGCTTTCAAATCTTCCTCATTCCTCTGCATGCTACATTGTGCTTTACTTGAAGGCCATAAAGCCAGTGTCACTATCTCATTTGAAAATGCCTTCCCACAGACAGCCTTCACCAAGAACACATTCTTCAGATAAGACTTACTGTTCTCAATCTGTAGATTACATTTAGTGGAGGAAAAAAAAAAGTTCTCAAAAATATTTCAGAATTTGTCTCAGTATCTGGTTTATCTGCAGGAGAGGGCTGTCTTGTCCTAGCTTCAGATAGTTTCACGCAGAAAGCAGTCTAAGGCAGCTGTCTCTCTCCTGTTCACTTTTTTCTTCTGATTCCTTCAGAATAAGATCATCCTGGATCCCATGACGTTCAGTGAGGCCAGATTCCGGCCGTCGCTGGAGGAGAGACTGGAGAGCATCATCAGTGGAGCTGCCCTCATGGCGGACTCCTCCTGCACACGTGATGACCGTCGCGAGCGGATTGTGGCTGAGTGCAATGCGGTACGCCAGGCCCTCCAGGACCTGCTAAGCGAGTACATGAATAACGTAAGTGCTGGGCTCCAGGCCCTTTCATCTCAGTGGATTGTGCTGTATGCTCTTGCGATGAAATCAGGCATAGCAGGAATGAAGACAGGTGTTCTGGAAGAGAGTAAGGTTTCACCAAAGGACCACTTTGGGGGAAGCCTGTGCTCTGATTTCATTTCCAAGTGCTTGCTCAAGATGGAAAAATTGAGTGGAGTGTAAAGTCTCTGAAACTCTTGTTTACTTCAGTGGTGTCGTCTTGGTCATTTCAGTGGTTGCAATTTGATTTCAGTTGGTGAAGGTGGATGATTGATGGAAGCAAAGGATGCCGTGCCAACTGGTTCTTTACAAAGTACATTTTCAAAGCTAAGAATAGCAATAGATGCTAATCTTCAGCCCTGAAAGGCATTAATAAGCACAGCAAGTTTTAAAGTGTTCATGCTGGTCCAACAAAGTGGAAAAGTTCTAGCTGCCCAAAAATGTGGAGGAATTTATTAGACCTATTCTACAGGGAGGAATTCTTGTGAGTGAATTTTCAAGTAAGTGTGACTGGAGTCTCACTGTTGATGGCACAGACAAAAACCATTCTCTCTACTTCTTATAAATTGTGTATGTGTGCAAGGTGATTGAATCTGTATTCTTTGCTTTGAAAGGCACTAAATTATAGTGGTGTTCATTTACTGCACTGTTTTAGATAAGTGCCCAGAGTTTGTATGTATGCGTTATCAGTGTTCCCCCTGTACAGGATTCTTGTCTTTGAGAGGATCAAGGACAAGTTGGAAAAAACTGTCAATCAAGTCAGGGCTTGGAATATACTATGTTGTTGGAATGGCCTTTATGGTACTGAGGTATGCTAACAGGGATGCTGAAAAATCTGCTAGCATCTTTGCACTCCGATGCAATACTCCCAGGCAATGCTGAGACACATTATCAACCCCCACCCCAGTACCCAGTGACCCTCATCATTTAAGTAAACTCAGGCAGCTTAGTAAATCAGCAGTATAAACTTCAAGCAAGGAGCCAGCATCGACAGGAACAGTCTTTTTCCTGTCATTTGAAAAGCAAAAGGAAGTATAGTGGGAACAGCCCAGAAACTAAACTGCCAGATTTTTTTCCTGGGCCAATGATATGAGTCACTCAGCAGCTAAAGGGGCTTGCAGCCAAGCTGAAAGACCTGAATTGGATCTCCAGGATCCAAATGGTGGAAGGAGAGAACTACTTCTGAAAGCTGTCCTCTGACCTCCATGTGTGTGTATGCCCTGCCCCAAATAAATGAAGAAATATAATAAAAAAAATCACTTTTCTTTCCATGAACATTCAGATGATTTGAATTTTGGAAGATTTGTCTATTTTCAGTAAAGATTAAAATGTGGATATCTGCTATGGTACCTAAGCATTTGTGAGGACTTCTCTATAGGACCCTTTGTGGCCAGTACATGCTGTGAGTTGGCTACATGGGTATTCTGTAGGGCACAGCTAGAGATATTGGAGGCCTAGGGCTCTCCTACTCTGAGCAAATCTTTGTATAGCAGATTTGTGGAAAAGGGATGCTCACAGGATCTGGAATTCTACCTGCTGTTGCTTTTAACAGAACAGCATGGAGCTAATGACATGTCTGCAGAATTCGACTTTATATTACAGAACACTAGGATTCCCATCAATGAACAATTATTACCAAAGGAGGTAGTGGGAGTTACAGAAACAGTGATGTTTATAGTCTTAATATAAATAAATCAGAATAAAGTGTATTCTCATGAATAGAAGCTGTGGGCTATGGTAAAGGAACAGGCAATCAAAACATGATATGTGATTTTCATTTGTTGTCTAGGGTACTATCAAGTTAGGTGGGTTATTATTTGGTTGTGTGTGTGTGTGTGTGTGTGTGTGTGTGTGTGTGTGTGTGTGTGTTTTCTTTCAGTGTCAGCTCCTAGGGAACAGCAGAGTTCAGTGCATTTTGTATTTTATTGAACTCTAGTCACTTGTAGTTTGGGCAGAATCTTGTGATACAGAAATGGTTTGTACTTTCATTAAAATTCTGGTTTCTCATATAGTTGAAGAATACATAGAAGGCCATCACGTTCAAATTTCCAAGCATACAAATCTTATTCACATCAAAGACTGAAACAAAACATATCCCATTTGAGTTCACATTGAAACTGTGTGCTGTTCTGTTGAACGTCACACTAGTGACTGCAGGGTAGAGCTTGATACAGCCAAAATGCCACCATGGTTCCTATGAAGTTCCTTTATTACTATTTCTACAAAATCAATATGCTTATTTTGATATGGCATATATAAACTTAAAGAGATGGGTTACATCATGGCTTACCTTAAAATTCTGTAGCAGTAAACACTGACTCAGCCCATTGTTCCTAGCCAGCTGTACATTTTTTTTATGTTCTGTAATCTGTGGAATAAATACATCAATTATCACATGCATATTTTGTGTAAATGTGTTAATGACATTAAGATGAAGAAGTCATGAACCCGAATAATTAGAGATTGAAGTCTTGGGGAAACAGTCATTTCTGAATTCCAAAAATATCCTAGTTAGTCACAGATGAAAATTCAACTTCTCATACCCCATTGACATGAAAAGCAACCCTAAGATACTGGACTTCCCAAGTGTGTGGAATGTGGATGGAGATTGCAGAGGGCTGTTGGGCACTAACTGATAGAAGGAAAGCAGTCTTCCTGGGGCGTGGGTTGAGATTTGCCCACTTGGGTTATGTGGAGCTCAGAAAGAGATCGTTGTTTGCTAGAGGTTTTCACAGATGTATGTGATTTGGTGAATTTGCACATGTATGATTTGAAAATGCAGCAGAAAAAATGTGCAATTTTTAAAAAAGCTGATAAGAGAAAACCCTGTGTGCAATGACACCAAAGACAAAAACTGGGATCTTAGAGCACCTAGCATTGGGAAAGGAGTTCAGAATGGTCCTAGGAAAGTCTTCAGTTAGCAAGGCCTTACGTTGTTCTATTCAACTTCAGAATACACATCCATAAGAGTAACTGCTCCTTAACACTGTCCACCTTTTGATAGGTTGTCATTGTAATTTACATGTGGGGTCTAATGGGTAGAAGCTCTTTTTCAAAAAGATGCGAGGTCTGAACATGTAAATTGGGATTGATGCTGTCCATATAAAATGTTCCCAATTATAGGGAACCAATAACTGTCCAGTGGGAGCTATTTTATACATCTTAGTTTGGGAGCATTAAACTTTCTTCATTAAAAATATAAAAAGTAATTTCAAATATCTATTAAAGTTGGCTTATCTGTGAAGGAAAAAGGGAGCTTCATGATAAAATGTGAGGGGACATGGTATTCTACAGATAAGAATTTTATAATGGATTGAAACTTATATTCATTCAACAAATGCACAAATGACTCTTTTGTGATCGACATCACATTAGGAATGCTGGAGTGAGCAGAGCCAAGCCCTCGGTTTCCACAGGGCTTGTGCACCAGAGAGAGATGGTGGACATCACATGCATGAGTGCTTTGAGCAAGAGCTATTTCATATAGTGATAAGCCAAAAGTCAAAACAGAAAGCCCCAAGAAAGAGGAAGGAGGGAGAGCTATGAGTATGGAGGATACAAGGACATGAAAGGATGACAGATCAAAGTTCTTCTGGAGGTGTGGGGACAGAGAACATATTAGGGTGAAGAAGCAATAATTCCAAGGGCTTTGGTATCTGATATACAAGGACATCTGTGAGGAGATGAAGCTCCTATCTGCACAGAGCCTCGTGCATCATTACACAGGATATGTCTGTCATGCTAATTGGAGTAGAGGACATCTGGGAGTAGACAGTGCCTTGATTCGGCATCAAAACGGTCAAGACAACCTGGGTTCTGAAAGAGTCCGTGTTAGCATGGTCTCCTTAGACAGTCTACAATAGTAGAAGTGAAGTAAAGTGCCCACATTCTGACTGTGAATGTAATAAAAATTTTCCATATAGCATAGTTACTGAGGAGAATATGTCTGTGGTATAAATGTAAAATAGACATTGGACATCCTGAACAACATTTACAGACATGTCAGAAGCCCTCATTTGATTTCAATCGCACAGAAAATTTTGATTTACTCCAATATAGTAGCAATTTGTAAATAGCTCACTTGGCAGTGCCCGAATACTTTGCTAGACAAATTGTATTTGAATGGGTAGTTAAGGAGAAAAATTGTGTTTCAAAATTCTGTCACCAAAATGCCTAAGTATGCTTCTCTTTCTTATAGAAGACTGAAAAAAATAGATTATGCATCCTAAGTACTCAACTACAATTCAGAACCATAAGAAAACCTTAATCCTTATTCTAGGTACTAAAACGGTGAATGTGCACCACTGAGAGGCAGCGAGCTGTTTCCTTCTTCATGCACAATTCACTGACGGGCCTTGGTGAGAATACGGAATGTGATTGCCTGGACCATGTGTGCTGTGCAACCTGGTTCAGTTCTACAGCCATACCCTCTCTGTATAGCTCTGAATACTTTACTGTTGATGTGTATGTATATGTACATGTATGTGTGCATCTGCACATGAGTGCAGATGCCCAGAGAGGCCAGAAGAAAGTTGAGATTACAGGGGGCAGTGAGCCACCTACAGTGAATGCTGAAAAGTGAACTGGCATCTGCAAGAGCAGCAAGCACTGTGAACCACCAAGCCATCTTTGCAGCCCCTCTCTCTCTCTATTTTTTAATTAATGAACTGTTTTCTTTCCCTACGTGTGGGGCTAGGGAGATGACTCAGTGGGTGAAGTGCTTGCTGTACAAGCATTGGGACCTGAGTGCTATCCTCGGTACCCATGTACAAGCCAGGTTTGCCAACATGTGCCTATTGCTCTTCCACAACCAGGGACAAAAATGGGTGGATCCTGAGGGATCACTACCATTTAATTTATCCAAACTGAAGGGAGACATCCATCCCACACTCAACCGCTGACCTCCACACGTGCCTGTCAAAACACAATAGTACACACACACACACACACACACACACACACACACACACACACACAAACACACACACACACACAAACTCACACACAATTAGAGAGGAGAATCTTCACAGTGGAGCGGAAATCCCTTTGGGAAGAGGGCCTTGACAGTCTCTGCTTTGTCAACTGTCAACTGTAGCAGGGTACTTTTTATTTATATTTTTAAAAAATAAAATTGCACATGAAATACAGGGATCCATGTTTTTTTTCAACTCCTTTGAAGCCTCTCAGTGGGTCCCTGCCCTTAATTTGCAAACTGCTACTGAAAGTTGGGTAATTAAAGAACAGAATAAAGCACTGATGTGAGGTGATACACATATATCTTAAGTGCCTGAGATGCCATTGTCCCAGCCTTAGCTCCACACTAGAATGTAATATAAGTGGGTATGTCAGTAGCTGTGAAAACATTCCAAGACAAAAAACAAGTTACAGAAAAAAGCTTTCTTTTAGTTTTTTGTTGTTTTGTTTTGTTTTAGCAAACAGCTCCAGGGGAGGTATAGTCCATCTTGGTAGGGAAAGCAAGACACTCAGAAAGCAGAGAGATCCCATTTCTTGCACACATAGGAAGCAGGGGGTGGGGATGAAGTGAGGCTAAGCTAAGCTCTTCCCCAGTGATGGACTTCCTCCAGCAAGGCTCCACCCTCTGCTCCAGTGATAGAGGTCTTCCAGCAAGGGACCACCCTCTGAAGATCCCATAGCTTCCCCCAACAACAAACTTGGGATGTAGTGTTAAAATACACCAGCCTATTGGGAAATTACTCATTCGAATGATCACAGTGAATGGCCTTCCTCACAGAGCCCACATGTCGGGCTCAGAGGATGCAGTGAGGTCCCTATAGGTCATTTACAGTCTGATCCTAGGATCAAACCACAGCCAGCTTTAAACAAATGCTTCCTTATTGTTTCATTTATTCAGTTTTACATTTTCATACAAGTGTATCTTATATGTGAGTGTATTCCCTCCTGTACTCCATCTTCCCTCTTCTTGTCCCTCTTTCCCCTCAACATTCCTCTTTTGTTCCCTTGACAGCTCCCCATTTGCTTGAAATGTCATTTATACATACATAATTTTACACGTCTGTAGAAAAAACAACAACAAAAAAAACCCCTTCTTCCTCAAAGTCGTATAACATATAAGTGAGGTGAGATCCAGGGACACAGGACCTCAGAAAACCGTGGCCTTTTTATTATTATTTTGTTTTGCTTTTTGTAGTATAGTAGGCATGTGCAATCGTTGTTAAGAATAAAAAGTAACCAATAAAAGATACATAAAAATATTACATCCTGTTCCCTATATGCAATTACTGTTAAAAGTTGAGTGTGTGCTTTTCTAAAGTTTATAAGCTTTCAGAAGCAGTCTACGTGTGCTAATACACACAAGCTTGTAAGATGACTTGATTTTTAAAAAATAAGCTTGTCTTGTAAATGGTATTTTGTAACCTATTTTCTTTACTCAGTGTTTTGTGAACATGTTTCCATGTAAATAAATATTCTCTAAACATATGCTTCCTGGCTGAATAGTATTTTATTATATGACTGTGTAATATCTGACTTAGAAGCAATTCATTTTGGGTATAGTGAAGATTATAGAAATGGATGTTGAAAAAGACAGACACAGAAGCCTATTTATCTGGGCAGTATAGTGTGATTTAAAAGCAAAGCATGACTAAGGAAAAGATTTAGGAAAGGTGTGAATACAGACTTGAAATTTAGAAGGTTTTTCACTCCTGGGAAGTTTTATGCAATCAAACTTTTGCTCACGAACACAATTAAATTCCTCTGAGAGCCTAGGTTGTCCTTGAACTCAAGGTAATATTTATGCCTCAGCTTTAGTATTAACATATTGTGTGTAAAGATGGGTGCGGTAGTGGCATGCATCTGCTGTGCCTGCAGCTCAGAAGCCTGAGGCATGAGGATTTTCTGTTCAAGGGCAACTTGGCAGCACAGAGAAAGAAATCCCATCTCTAATAAATAAATGCATGACAAAAAAAAAGTATCTCCTTGAAATCACCTTGCATATACTTTTCTGTGTATTATTGATTTTAGTATATACATTTGATTTTGTTTTATATGAAAAAATCAGGTTTCCATTGTGCCTTCTGTATCAGCATACAGCTAAAAGGGCCCATATAACTACGGGCAAGCCCAATGTCAGGGTTTGATGTCAGGTCCCATAGAAGGATGGAAAGCTACCAAGGAAGTGCCACTAAAAAGGTAACATTGTTGGCTAGGAACTATTGCTCTGCCGCATCCTCTTCCTATGGGAGGGCAAGGACAAGAGCCAGTAGTTGTGATTGTGGATGCAGGGTGTGCCTGGAATGCAGCTTAGCTGATAAAGTACTTGCCTAGTATGGAGAGACCCTGGGACCAAAACCTACTTAATGTCTTCTTAATGAAGTTCTTTTAGGCCAGATTGACAAATCCCTAAACTGCTGCTTTCCCAGCAGTAAAATGGCCAAAACAGAACTCACACTATCTGGAGTGCACTTGAGAATAGAATAAGAAGGGGGCAGGAAGAAGGCACAATGTCAAGGGGCTCTCATTTTCTGTCTTCTTCCGAGTGCTCTGATTACCTTATTTGGTTTTATTAACTTTAAATAATAAACCCTTTGTTATCAAGGGCTTTGTGACTTTCCCAGAGAAGAGATAACAGCTACAAAAGAATGCCTCCATGGGTGTTTCTAGTCCAGATCTGTTTCTTTTCTGTTCCCCAAGCCATAGATATCCTGGGCTATGTGTTTCTGTCTCAAGGAACACTACAAGGGACAATCATAATTATTGACAAGGCTAGGGAAGAACATAATAACCCTTATAAAAGATTTTGGTAGATAATTTTCTGGAAGACCTGGGAAACTAGACTGGTCTACACAGGGCTCAGGCCTCTGTACACAGAAGTAAGGCACAGAGTTTTAGAATCAGTCACTTAGATAGGCATGGTTGAATAGGACATGAAATGTGGTCCTGTTGGCTTCTAGAGGTAGCCAAATAGAGCTATTCCATTTGGTATGGTGAATGGAGGTAGAGTGATATTTTATGTAAGCATGGGGGTAATTCCTGTTGTATTTAATTAACATGACCTTCTTTTATACCTCTATAGTATTCTGGCACAGATCTTGGGTCTTAGGATTAAAACTGTTTGGCAGACAAATGTTATTTGTTTGAAATCTAGGTTCATTTTAGATGGATGAGAGTGGCCATCCCAAGACATCTTCTTTAGAAGACTGGCAAACACCATGGTAGGCAGAGAGATTGAAGTTAAAGTATTTCTCTTTATTGGTATCTGCTAGTAGTTGATAAGAATCTAGTAATGAATCTGTTCCTATAGACAGCTAAGGAAATGCTCACTGACCAGTGCTCTTGAGTTAAGGACAGCAGACTTGCCATAAGAATGAGGACCCGGTCTTTGCCTATGACAAATTAAGTCCAAGCTTATGGTATCCTGACTCCAGAGATTCACAGTTGACTTCTTTCCAGTAAAACAAGAGTCTGATGAAGCACGTCTGTCTTTTTTTCTTTCTCGTACCCTCAGTAACCTCTTTCTGTCTTCTTCCCTGGCTCTTGATTCTCTTTCTACCAACAATATGCCAGGTGAAATTCTTCTACGTTCTTTTGAAGGCACAGATGGACTTCCAGGAGTGCAAGGTGATTGCTATGAAACAGGAAATGATAAATGATAACTGTATTTGACCTATGGAATTGTCATGGCCTATGCTTGGGTTTCAAGTGGGACATACAGGCAGAGAATAGGACACAAAGTTTGGAGACCCTGCTGGATGACTCTAATCCAGGATCTTAGAAGAAAGCCGGGTTTCCCCCAGATGGTGATGGCATTCGAGTATGATCTAAGAAAATAAAATGTAATTCCAAAAAGTGAAAATGAATCTACCAGGTTGAGCTGAATCCCCAGGGGAGTCCTTACCCTGAAGGAGATGGGAATAGGGGGTGGGCTGTGGGGAGGGCGGGGGTAGGGCGGGAGGAGGGAGGACAGGGGAATCCGTGGCTGATATGTAAAATTAAATCAAATTATAAAATTAAAAAAATGAGAATAGATACTGTCTTATCTGTTAAAGGGCATGATAGAAAGTACCCCTCCTTCAAGAACTTAACACAAGCCCCAGGTCATTTATTTCTAGGGCTCAACAACAAATAATTGCAACATGTCAGGTTATAGACAGAACTTACTTTTGAAGGCTTTCTGTTGTAGATGATCAAAATACCATGTAGAAGTCAACACCATTAAGCCCAGAAGTTCTTCTTTCATTTTTTTTTTCTGATTTTACTTTTAAGGAGTTCAGGTTCATTTAAATTTTTTTTGGTTGAGAATTTCATATGTGTACAATGAGATATGATCATATACAAATCCCATTTCCTCCCCCCAAGTCCCCATATATTCCACTCATCACTTCTTTCTCCTAATTTCATGTCCTCTTAAAAAAAGATCCCATTAAGTCCAATAGTACTGCCCAGATTTAAATGAGTGTCCATCCAGCCATCCACTGGAGTGTAGTTAATCTGCCAGAGACTACATCCTCAAAGAAGAATGATACTTCCTCCTGCAGCAGCCATCAATTGCCAATAGCAAGGAACTCATTCAAAAATCTGTCTCAAAGTATTTCCAGAGCTGAAGTTATAAAGAACCTAGTTTATATTCTAGAAGCACTAAAAATTCAAGCAAGCCATCATGAGTAAAGACTGACCTGAATGACTAATTACACAATGAACCTACAATGACTGCAATTACTAGATGATGATTATAAAGTATTTTTTTTAAAAGCGAAGGTAGCATTTGGGAATATGTTGAAGGATCAAAGGCTTACCAGACTTTCAAGGGCATACAGGAATGCATGATTTTGGGTTGTGATGATGGAGAGTGTGTGATGTGTGCAGGAGGTTCTCCACTACCTTAGATCTGTACCAGTGAAGAGGAGAAGCACAGTAACTGAGCGTACTCGGTCTCTGTCTTGCAGAAGGATGATGCTCACACATGTTTCTAGGGAGCTGAGAACAGCAACCCTAAGCTTCGGTATCACTCAGCTAACGATGGCTTCTTTGAGGAGCTCTTCCTCCTTACAGGAAAGAAACAAGATCAACTAAAGCAGAAAGTGGAGTCGAAACTATATCCCAAGAGCAAAATTACTCAGCGTTCTAGCTAGTTTCTTTTCTGAACAAATCCATCTCTTAGAGAGTCCTTGAATTATACAAGGTCAATCAATATGATGAGGAAGGACACAAAGCATTATGGGATACTCAGAAGTTGTCTCTAGCTTTGTAAATGAACAGAATTTGCTGACAGTCTGTCCTGCCAAGTCATCAGATTTGGTCATCATAGCTAAGGCAGCAGGGACAAACCAATCTATCAATTGATCGTCTCATGAGAGCCCTTACCTCACCAAACTGTCAGAGAGATCAGCATGCTATATTCTTTTATCAAACACATGATCCTAGATAAGCCTTTCCTCTAGTTTTTCAAAGTACACAGCGTGCCTGAAACAGGGCTTCTCACTCACCAGGAGGTTATTCCAAAGATAAGCTTTGAAACCTCCTTTGTTTGGGCCTGACACTGCCTTGGTCCCACAATGAAAAGAATTGCTCCTGATTCAGTTAGGAAATAATTACACCAGAAGAAATATTTCATTGGTGGTAACATCTCTGTATCCAGGACGCAAACTCTCTCAGTGACTCTGTACTCAGTATCCCTTTGATTGCAATGTTCTTTCTCAAACCTTGTGAGGATGGCTTCTTTACCTCTAAAGTTTAGCTTGAATATGTTCACTTGATTGCATCAGCATATTTAATTTGATAGTTACACCTGCCACTTTCCAAAGACATCTCCTCTCTGAGTTGTTACTCTCCATTACACTGTTAGAACTTGTTTCTTATGAAGAGGGACCAAATGTAGTTCACACTCTCCAGAACTGAGAACAACTAGCCTGGCATAGGGGAAGCTATATAGAGACAGTTTTTGATGAACAAACGGCTTTCTCTTCATCTTCGCTAATAATAATAAATAATGATGAGGATAGAAGGAGTAGCGAGGAGGGAGGAAGAAGAAGGGGAAGCAAAACCCATGTTTTTAGTACATTAAGTTTCATATTTAGGAACAGTGGTTCCTCCCTGTCTCCTACTCAACCAGTTGATGAAATAATGAATAAGCTAAGATGAACTCTGCTTGTTTCTTTTTGTGGTGTTCAGGCCTTTGTCCATAGTTGGGGCTTTCCTAAGGCCCTAGGAAAGGGCTTCATCAGATCTTTCTAGAAGATCTTGAAATGATCCCAGTAATTGTCTTGTTGTTGTCATTGTTTGAGGCATGGCCTTATAGCTTAGGCTGGTCTTGAACACGACATGTTACCAAGGCTGGACTTGAACCATTGATCCTCCTACCTCAGGATCCCACCTGCTAGGATTACAGATGTCACAAGAGTGAAGAGGAAACACATTATTTGCTTTATCTTCTGTTCAGATATCTTCCCTGGGCAGTTTCTCATTGTCCTTGCTAGGACAGCATGCCTATCTGGACATGTCCGTAGGGATGAGTCCCAAGAGCTAGGCACATCTCTCATTGCCAGTAACTAAGTATTTTACAGTCTATACTATGGGCACTGAAAGTTACTAACTCATTGCCTCCTGGAAAATATCAAGAGTTTCTTTATACACCTATAAATCAGTACAGTAGGTAGAACTCACCACTGAGGCATTCTGTGAGTTCCCACCCAGTCTGCATAATCACAGTGCCCCACAAAGAGAGGTTTTAATTGCTAACTTGATCAAGTACTTAGGACATTCTTTTATTTGTATTGTATTGCTGTTAGTGTGTGTGAACGTTTGTGTGCATGTGTATATGTGTATTGGTGTGCAGTCACATTTGTGCATAAGTGTAGACCAGAGGTCAATGCCGGGTGTCCGTTGTCAATCACTCTCCAACTTATTTCCAAGGCAGGGTCTCTCACTGAAGCTCACCTATTTGGCTGGTCTGTCTGGCCAACAATCCCCAGAGATCCTTCTGTCTCTGCCTCCGCAGGTCTAGGTTACCTGTGCACCCCACTATGCCCATCTTCTTGTACAGTAAGTGGGTTCTGGAGATCTGAACTTACATGCTTATACATGGCAATCACTTTATTAATTTATCTCTTTCTCTCTCCAGGCCAATCCAGATGATTCTTATGCTCAGGCAGGGAACTCTAGATGAAATAAGACAATGGGTTAAATCAAATGTTGATTTAACTCAACAGAGGTTTAAAACAGGCTTTCCTTTTTTTGTCAGTGGGAATACATACTTTTTTTTTCTAAGTAAGAAAAATACATCTGGCAAAGTATTGTTGAGCTGTTGTACCCAGCCAGACATGCAAAATCAGTGGAACACTGGTGCCGGCTGATGTCTTCTTTGAATCTACAAGGAAGAGACAAGCAGGCCTGTCCCAGCGTATCATCCTATGAGCTGCTAATTGAAGGGTAGCTGTTTGTTCAAAGCTTCAAACTGTCTAGCCTTCTGCCCCCAAACACACCTCTTCCTATACATCATCCTACACACCTACTCTGCCATTTGTAAGAAGACAGTTTGTCATCCTTGAAAGGACTGGGCTCTCTCCATGAGCACCAGAACTGAAATGCCTGGTCAAGTGGATTATTCAAAAATCATTTCTTAACAGCTTCATTGCTGTCTGCATTTTCTGCTAATTGCCATTTTGGTTGCAGCTGAAAAATTGAGAGCCTCCTCCAGAGTAACCCATTACTCAGTTTTCCTTGAACAGAGTTTTGGTTCCAGATTCTGGGTGTGCAGGAGGGTGTACATGTGTGCGGAGGGGGACCAGAAGGCAACCTTTGGTATTGTTCCTCATGCTTGAAAGTCAAACTGGACTTCACAGACTAAACTATGAAACCAGCCATGTTCAAAATTATCTTTTTGTCAAGTCTAGAGCAAGGTATCTCAGAAGAAGCAGAACTTTATGGACTGTTCTAGAAATTTTGAACTTTGGGTGTCAAATCTATAGAAGGAGATGAAAAGACATGTTATAGGACCATAAGCCAGTTCTAAACCAACAGATTTCTAATATCAGAGCCAGGGAAGATACCTTTTACTAAGTGTCCTAGGGTCTCCATCCCTTACCCACTGTCTTAGTTTCAATTTTGTTGCTGTGAAAAAGTATGCTGACAGAAGCAACTTAGGGAAGAAGGGGTTTATTTTAACTCATAATTCCAGGCTACAAGCCACAATAGGGAAAGTCACAGAATTTGAAGTAGATAGTCACATTTCATAATCAAGAGCCCAGAGAAAGGAGATAATGCATGCATGCCTGTGCTCAGCTTGGTTCTCCACCCTTTTACAGTTCGGAATTTGCTGCCTAGTGAATATCGTCATCCACAGTGGGTAGGTCTTCTCACTCCAACAACATTATCAAAAATATCACCACACAGACATGTCCACAGTCCAACTTGTTTAATAAAAATCTTCATTGAGCCTGTCTTCCCAGGTAACTCTAGATTGTGCCAAGTTGACAATCAAAACTAACCATCTTAACTGTCTTGGACTACAGAGGCATTGTGGACCAACCTACTTTATCATTGTTCCTTTGGGAAATAAGCATCACAATTGCCCTTTTCTGTTCTGTGAAAATCATCCTCCCCACCCCAGCCAGCAAACCACTTGAGACCTTCCCAGGGGAACCCCCCCCCACTTAAAAAATGACTCAAAAAGACATTAGAATATTGAGTTTCACTTCAAATAAATTAAAAGAAGGAGACACACAAAAAGATGCCTTTGTCATTTTCACTATTTGGATGTTAGAACTCAACAGTTAGGGACCTGTAGGCAGCATCTAATTTTATAGTTTTTAATCTCTTCAAAAAAGATACCCAAACTATAGCATGAATCTTAAAAAGTTTTATTAATAAAAACAAACCAGAGCCAGGTATTGGGGTGAACATTGAAAGATCAGAGAGACAGAACAAGCCACAGCCTCATCTTGCAACCTTCTCAGCCAATCCTGTTTCCTCAAACTGGAAGCCTCTGAGTCCTCATCCAGAATCAATCTCTGCTGAACTGCTGCTAAAAGCCTAAAAGCTTAACCAGGCTCTAGTTCTTGGTCCTCACACCTTATATACCTTTCTGCTTCCTGCCATCATTTCCTGGGATTAAAGATATATGTTACCATGCCTGGCTGTTTACATGTTTGAACTCACAGAGATCCAGATGGATTTTCTGCCTCCTGAATGCTAGGATTAAAGGTGTATGTGCCACCATTTTCTGGCCTCTATGTCTGTCTAGTGGCTGTTCCGCTTTCTGACCCCAGATAAGTTTATTAGGGTGCACAATATAGTGGGGAACACAATATCACCACACCAAACCATCTGGAAAGATGCTTTTCTCTATATCAGAGCCATTTATACACAAATAAATTCTCCCTAAATTTCATCTTGTCGCAGACATTGACTACTTCCTTGGGTCTGTTTGCCTCATTTCCCCACTTTATAAAACCTATAATATAATGTATTTTCTTTATTGAAAGGATAACACAAGCATTTTCCTGAAGCCCCTGTTTCTGATTTAGATGAACATGAGCAACAGGCTATCTGCTGATAAGTGAGTGGTTCTTGGGCTCCTGACCTCATGTGACCAGTTAGAGTTCAATTTGTAGCTCAGATCTTCAGGCTCTTTCACTGCACTGTTTTTGATTCTTTGCCCTGATTCCTGTTTTGTATTTTAATAGATCTGGGTACATCATTGAGCTTTTATATTCTTTGCCCATTTAATGCCCCACATCGTCTATTGACTACCTTGGCTGCCATGCTTCATTTGTTCTCCCAGAGTTAGTGAATTCTACATTACTTTTGTGGAAGCATACAGGCATCAGAACAGACAGACCCTAGGGCAAGTCCAAGAAGAAGGGAGACATCACATTCTAATGGGGCAGCAGTCCCAGTTACTCAGAGAGGGCAAAGAACAGCCTCTGTTGTCAAGAAGAAGGTATGAAAGGCTGAGATAATTGAATCTGGTTTCTTTTCAGGGTAAAAACTCCAATGGCCTAAATCTCTAGGTAGTACCTATCCACTTTGCAGGGGTAGCAAGGGCCATAGCCATTGCAGTCATTATTTGTATGTCAAGCTTCCCACAATTTCTAGTGTTTAGTTCAGTGTTGCTGTGCTCAGCTAGGCATGTCTTTCCAAAATCCTGATTTTTATCTTTTCTGAAAAAAAAATCTTAGTTCCTTACAACTTGGAGTAGGAGAGAATATGAACTCTCTTTCTTTAGATCCTTCTTCCACTCTGAGTATGGATGATTTATATAATTGATGAGTAATTGTACATATTTGTTGGCTACAGTCATTCTTCAGCTTGTGTATACATTATGAACAGATAAAAGCAAGCTAGGTAATAGATCTGTTACACCACCTTTTGATAAGGGCATTTAAGATGTCTCTTGGCATTTTTAAAATACACAATATATTATTGACTGTAGTCACCATGCTACATAATAAATTAAAATCAATTCCTTATATGTAACTGAAATTTAGTGCCACATTCTCCCACCTCAGCTTCTAGGAGCCATCATGCTATTCTTTCTATGAAACTAATGTTTCACATCCAATGTAAAACATCATAGAGTACTGGCTTTCTATATGGGTAGGGAAGTTAGTATAGCTCTGCTACCTCTTTTGAGAGAGGGTCTCATTCTGTAGCACAGGCTGGCTTAGAACTCAGGACAATTTTCCTGCCTCAGCCTCCCAAGAGCAGTTGTGTGTTGTCACAACACTATTTTATAAAACAGAGTGGAACCTCAAAATAATACTGAAGCTATAAGTATCATATGCCTGCCCCCCCCATTCTTCTGCCTATGAATTCAAAGGAATTGAAATGGGTGTGTTGATGGGGATGTTTACATGCCTATATTCATGGCAGCATTGTTCACGATAGCCTAGACAAGGGTCATCCAGTACACAAATAAAAGAAATTTGGATATATATACACAATGAAGCATAATACAGTCATCAAAAAAGAAAATCCCCTCACTAAGGCAACCCAGCTGCACCTGGAGCTCTAGCTGCCTTTTGGAGACTGGATCAACAGGCATCTTTTAAAATTCTCACTTTTCTCTTTCCTTTGCTGCAGAGGAAGTGATGCTTCAAATACCTGCATCTCTGACAGTTTTGCAGTGTAAATTGGCTTGTTCTGGGCTTTCCCGTGTCTGGCTGAGGATTCCACTTTCTCAGTGCTCCTAAATGAGCTAGCACCTCTTTTCTCTGATATATGGCTTTCAAAACATTGAAGCTTTTTTTTTTTAACTGCTATTGATGCTTTTAAAAGGAAACTGGATGCCTTTAAAAGAATATCGCTCTTACGGTTGTTTTGATGGGGTTTGAGAAAATAGAAGTGGTAAACGTGTGTGCTGAGTCGGACACCTTCAGCCACACCTTAGTTATTTTAAAGCTGCAGTGCACCGCTGCACCTGGTGCTCAATACACAGACCTGCACCTTGACCACAGAGGAGAATCCAGATAGGACAATTAGTATATAGTTTTAGAGGGAGCTGAGCATTTGGATGAGCATAAAGGTTGCACAGAACATGTGGGAGTCCAGCTTAGGGTGGATATCAACTTGATTTTATAGTTTTATTCAAGTGTTTACAAGACTCTCAAATGAAAGCGTGACAGTTGTTGTTTCTAACTCAGATGGTTAGGAAAGTGTTGCTGTGAATGGCTGGTCATTCTTTTGTGGCCATGTCCGACAGCTGGCAAAGCTGGGATTATTCACATGATGATAAATAATTGTTCAGAAGCTAAATTTCACAGTCTCCTTCATGCTGTCTTCTGATGAGCCAGAGGCTGGTATGAGTGTCATCTGCCCCACTAGTTAGAGGGAACTGAACACAGTGATTCTGTGTCCCATGTTATTAGAGTTTGCTGGCTTGCAATTTCTCACCCAATGCAAGTGAAGCCTCAGCATATTACAAATGAATCACTCTCTTCTCTTTTTCAAAGGATATTTTTAAGTCAGATAAATTCATCTTTCGTGTTACTGGCATTTTCCCCATGACATCATTCTCCATATAACTCTACCTTGCCAATTTTCATGAATTTCATTAATACATATTAATTGTATAAAAGAATTACTTTCACCTTGACATTTTCATGTGTGTTTTGTATTGACTTATTCAGTGTCTGTGGGCACATGTGCATGTGTGGAGGTCAGAGAACAGTTCGTGGGAGTTTGTTATCTCCTTCATGATGAGGGTCCCAGAGGTTGAACTCAGGTTGTCAGGCTTGCAGCAAGTGTTTTTCTGGCTGAGCCATCTCCCTGACCCTTCATTGTATTTGCAGAGAGAGAGAGAGAGAGAGAGAGAGAGAGAGAGAGAGAGAGAGAGATCTCAGCTCATTTGTTCTGCTCTCTCCAATATTCCCTCTTCTACTTTCATGATCTTTTGCTCTCTGTAGATTACACATACGATAGAAAACATGTACTGTGTATGGCTCATGGTCTTGCTTGTGTTAGCTGATATGGCAATCTCCAGTTCACCACGGTTGTGTTCTTCTCTGGGATTGAGTAATATCCCACTACTTGAACAGCACATTAACATTATCTTCACTCATTCTTCCAGATACCAGCGCTTACTTTTCTATATTCCTAAAACTTTTTCAAGCATATGGCCTAATGATTTGATGTATGAACATACAGATTATTATGATTATTCATTTAGAGTGTTATCTGAAACCCATATGCAATTATCAAAAATAGTGATAAGAGACAAAGATGTGGGACATTTAACCTGCAGGACAGTCATTTGGGAGGTTTCATTATAGTTACCATATGTTAGTAATACATTATCAGGACACTTTACTAAATTCTTCCTACCAAATTAATATATCCATGAAAAAAGTCCAACTAAACTAAATCTTATTTACTAAAAAAAATGACTATAGCTTAGGACAATGATATATTTAAAGTATAAGAAAATAACTGACACCTGTGCTGTATGGGTTTGAGGTCTAGTTCTGCAAGTCTTGTGGCAACAGGTACTTCAGGCTTTCCTAGGGGTCAGCAAGGATTAGGAATGAGCTTTTCCCCAAGTGGCCCTGCTACTTATTGAATAAAATATTTGATTTTTATGTGAGATGAAAACAACTCAAAAGTGCTGAAATCTTGTTGATAAGAAATTTTGAAAAATAAAGATATTCTTTACATGAAAATTACATCTAGTATTTTTATCTGTCATATCCAAATCATTAACAGAAAATCAATTATTGAAGTATAAATTCTTTCAATTCTATGCAATGGATCTGAAGATCTATCTGGTTGAAAATAGAAACCAGGCTTTTACCACCTAGCAGACGTGTTCTGAAATACCCAGGTGACTGCAAATTCTGACTCCTGGCCATTAGTTGTATATATTTGATGGATAAAATCTACCCAGGCAAATAGATTTTGCCTCCAAGTCTCCATGCAAAGTTTCAGGGAAGCCCCTGGTCAAATTTGCCAACCCACAGGGTTTCGCTCTCATGCCTGTCCATTCTTTGCCAGCTGATAAGCCACGAGCAGTCCTCTGATTGCAATACTGCTAAAACTTTTCCCTTACTGGTGTTTGCCATTTCTAAAGAGTGTATTGTGATTTTTAGTTTTTAGAATAGTAGAAATATAGTATTTGGCAGAGAAGAGGGGTTCTGATCAAACATCTCCATAAAGCATTTTGACTGTTTTGTTCATGCGTGTTATTTCCCTCCTTGACAGTGACAGGAGAATCAGAGGCCTTTTCTCACCCTGTAATGAACAATTGAATTATTCCAACTCAGTTCAGCAGAACTAATGCTTACTTGCTGGGTAAATCAATCTGTTTGCTTTCTTTAATACAAAAAGGAAACAATCGTAAAGTTAATATTTTCACTTTATAAATTCTTACAATAACAGAAATTAATCACTGTGAAGCCAGGCTTGAGAATCTTTTGTTTACCTAATCCAATTTTATTGGGGAAAAATATTAAAATTATTGAGTGCTTGGGGAGTTATTCAAGGATACCAGAATACAATGAATATTGCACAATTGAATGACTGACATATTTTGTAGCTGAATGTTATTACTATCTGATTTTCAAATGTGGTGGGAAAAAGTATGTAGCAAGGCAGATATAGGTAGAAACAATTTAGTGTCTCCAAGAGACAGGAATGAAGTAATGGAGTTAATATTTGACATATTTGGAAGATGTCCATTCAGTAACTAAGGCATATTAAATTAGTAAAAGGTCTGTATAGAAGGAAAACATACAAATGGACAAAGGGTATATTTAAAAATTATCAATATTATGAGTCAACAGGGAAATGCAAATCAAATGCACAATGAGACAGGACTTTGTTCCAATTACAAGGACTATCATCCAAAGATAAAATAATAATAATAATAATAATAATAATAATAATAATAATAATAATAAATGCTGGAGAAGACTCAAAGAAAGGGAATGCTTGCAGACTGTGTAAAGGAATATAAATTGGTACGGACATTATAGAAAACCATATGGCAAATCCACATGAAACCCAAAATAGATCTACCCAACAGTGCACACTCACACCATAGGAAATGATGGCACTCTGTGTGAGAGACACCCGAATAGTAATGTCTCTTGAAGCTTACTTATAACAGCCAATTTATGTAATCAAATACCTACCAGTATTTGATTGACAAAGTCAACACAGTACACGCACAGACACATGGGAACACACACATACATGCATATACACATACATGGTGGTGTGCTGCATACCTCTAAAAATGTGTAGAATCCTGTCATTTGGTACAACATAGAATGGACATGGAGGATATTATACTGTATGAAGTTTGAGCTGGGCTCAAACAGACAAACACTAGATGACCTCCCTGATATGTAGAGTCTAAAACAGTTGATCTGACAGCATTTGCAAGTTGAATCTGGTTTCTAGAAGCTGAGAGGAATTGAGAGGAGGAATAATGAGGAGGGATTAGTAAATTAGTCTAATGGTTCAGTTAGGTAGGAGGAATAAATTCTGATATTTTCTGATACAGCGGGGTAAACATAATTAACAGTAACAAATCATATGTCTCAAAATAGGTAGAAGTTCTTAAATATCTTCAACACAAAAATAATCAAAAAATTTAGGGAGATGAATATGCAAATTACTCTGATTTGATTATAACCCAGTGTGTACATAAATCAAAACATCATATTATGCCTCACAAATGTGTACAAATATTATGTCAGTCGAAAGTAAATTAATCTGAAAAATAAATAATGTAGAAATGACAGAGAAGGCACTTTACGTGGAAAGAATGGCATAAGCTAACATTTGTTATGTACATGGTAAGCTTGGTAAGGAGAAGGAGACACTTTATAAGATAAAAAAGATTTAAGGATAGCAAGATAGAAAAACAGGTGAAAATAATGTACATTTGGATTGTAGAAGTCTAGAAGTATAAGAAGTGCATGCCTTAGAGTGGTGAGATTCCTTGTAAAGTGCTTTCCAGGCAAGCAGGAGGACCTGAGTTTATCCCCGGAATATACATTAAAAAGCTTGGTGAGATGATGTGTCATCTGCACATGTAGAAATAGGTCAATTCCTGGGGCTCCCTGGCCAGCAGTGTCTACTTGGTAAGTTACAGGTCAGAAAGAGACTATGTCTCTAGACAATGTAGGGACTGGTGAATTAGCTCAGTGAATAAAAACACCTGAAGCTCAGGACCCGAGTTCAATCTCAGAGCCCACATAGGCTGAAAGGCAGGGACAATCTCCACAGTGCTGTCCTCTGACCTCTACATGTGTGCTATGGCACACATGTATAACCCCCCCCCCCCATTATACACACAATATGATAATAACAATTTGTTTTTTTAAAGCAAAATAGGAGGAACCTGAGTAATGATACCAAGGGTTCACTAAAGATGCCAAAGGTCAACACTAACCACCACACACAGATACACAGACATGCAGCGCCCATGTGTGTATAAACACACACACACACACACACACACACACACACACACACACACACACAAGCAACGCATACTTCTGCAGCCAGCTATCAGCTTGCAGTGGGGAGCGGCTTCAGGAAGTGACCATGGCAGAACAGCTCCAGAGATCGTTTGGTGAACTTAAGAATGTCCGCATATAAAATGGTCATGACAAGGACTGGAGCGATGGCTCTGGAGGTAAAGGCACTTGCTGTCAAACTGATGACCTGAGTTCAATCCCATGGTGTAAAAGGAGATAATTTACTCCTTAATGTTGTCTTCTGACTTCCACAGGCACATGGTGATACTCTCACACCTATACACACACAAACACACAAAAGAAAAAAAAACAATAAGTAAATGTAATTTTTAGAAAGTGAAGAGGAACATGAATAAGATAGTGTAAAGGAAAAAAGAAAGGGTGAGGCAGGTTAAGGAGACAAGTTCCTGGTAAACTGATGACTGATTCATTTTAAGCGAAAAGAGGGAAGGAACTTAAAATGTTCTTTTTGTACTCTTCTGAGGCAAGTTTGTAATTTATTCATTAAGTACATACATATCTAAGTTGTAGAGGATCAAATTACTTAACAATGTCTCTTTTCAAAACTAAAACCATTTAACAGTGTATAAACTATGAACTATGTTGGATTTGGTCATAGGGTATTCTTATGTAAATATATGTCTTACTTTGCTGCTTAATATATTCACCCACAAGAATTGTCTTTGATTTAGTATTTGCAGTTGTCAGACATTCTTGATGGGTAGTACATTGCAATTAGCTGAGAATAGGCTTGTGTGTAAAATTTCAGAGTCCTTTTTCATGAACCTAACTAATAACCAGCATTGGCCTCTTTGGTGGTTACCTTCAGCCTCCTGTATAGATTGTAACAAATTTCAAGAGTTTGTTTTAAAATGATGAGCTTAGAAGATATCATAGCTGATAAAATGTTCACCATGCAAGGAGGAAGACCTGAGTTCAATCCACAAAACCCATGTAAAACACCAGGTATGACAGGGTATGTTTATAATCCCAGGGATGGAGAGGTGGAGACAGGCAGATTTTGGGGGGGTACAATGGCAAGTCAGTTTACCCTAACCAGTCAGCCCCTGGCCCCAGAGAGAGACCTGTATCAAAAATAAAGCATGTTAGGTGGCACTTGAGGACTAACATCCAAGGCATATCTCTGGCTTCTATGCTCACATGCATATATGCACATGTGCATGTACTATGTGTGTGTGTGTGTGTGTGTGTGTGTGTGTGTGTGTGTGTGTGCATGTGCGCGTGCACGCAGGGACACACAGAAAAAAAGTTTCTTAAAAATGAAAAATATGACCTCTTTTGGAGAAAGAAATGTCTTTCTGTTTGTCTTGAAAAGTACTTAATGGTTGTCTTGAATTTGTGGGATTTGAAGGTGTTGTTTAACTTTCCTTTCTCAGGTGTAGTTCAGTTGTACCTCCTGCAGTGAATGCTGGAAAAGAATGCTGAGGATGAGGTTTTGCACATCTCAGAACACACCTGTTAAAATGCCTCTGGATATGCTCTCAGCTGGCCTGCAGCCTCTAGTCTTTACTTAGATCTTTTTGTATCTGGGACAGTAATGGTGTTAAGTCCCATGCAGTTTATTAACACAAGCCAGGTGACAGTTCCATTATTCAATAATTTTAACACTATTCAGTTCTGTTCTATAGAAAATATCATTCAAGATGTTACAGGGAGTACAAGGTCAAATAAATTAATCAATGTGTGACTTTGAGATAATTATTAGACCTGGTAATGTCTTGAAACAGTGTTCTATTCATTATCTCTAATCTCAAAAAATGCATTCAAAACATTGCAGTTATCCACAACATGATGGGGAATTATGTATTATGTTGATTAAGGTTAATTTGATCCAGATGAAATTTTATATATTATTATCTAAAAAGGAATTGTTTCTTATCACGGGAAGAGATGTGTCTGTCTGATTTCCAATCAGCCTGAGGCTAGTTTCATTAAGCATATGTGACAGAGGTGATTCCTATGTATTCAGACATAGCTGGTCGGGTCAGCCTCTCTTGGACTGGTGAGGAGTCTCACTGGGAGACACAGTCCAAGCAGTACTGCTGTATGCCTCAACTTAGGATATGTATCATCTCACAGTGGCATCAGGTAGGGCTACAGAACAGAAAGGTGAAGTTTTCAGTTTCCTGTCATCTCAATACCCTTGAGCTTCCTTTGAAGCCCTCATGGCATCACACTGGGTCAGAGCTATACAAGTTCCGTGATGCTTGGTGCAGATACTACCACAAGATGAAAGCCCCAGTTTGGGGCTGTGAGGTTTCTTTTAATGTTATCAGTTCTTTAATTTTGTAGATGTGCTTCAGAAGGACTTAGGTTGGTCCCACCATCATCCTGGGAAAGGAAGTTTGCTCCATGTCCCGTTTTTCTTCAGTTCATCTTATACACGAGATCAGAAAACCAAAGAGGAACTTGGGGCCCTGAAATCAAAGTGGAAATGATATTTATCTCCATATCCCTCATTCTTTGCTTACTGTGTTTTATGTTGTGGTTTTGTTTGTTGGTTGTATACATGATCCAAGCTGACCTGGAAATGTAATCCAGACTAGCCATGAGCTCATTATCTTCCTATTTCAATCTCTAAGTGCTAGGACAATACATATGAGCCACCATAACCAGCTATTCATTAGTTCATTTTTAAAAGTGTATTTTCTTTTAAGTTTTTATTTATAATCATTTTGTGATGGTGTGTGCATGTGAGTGGGTCCATACAGAGGTCAGAGGGAAACCATGCTTCCAGCTTTACATGCATCAGACTCAGGTTGCCCAGGTGTGTAGGAAAAGCCTTTACCCACCAAGTCATCTCTCCAGCACTGCTCATTAGCTCTTTTTGAAAATGAGTTGTTTTTTAATTTAATTTTTGAGAATTTCACAGGTGAGTATTGTATTTACATTATTTCTACCACTTTTCCTCTTCTTGTGCTCCCGACCCCTCCCTCTCAAATTCATACTTTTTCTTATTTAATGATTATTGTTATATACACCCTCCCTACACACATATGTATCCTACTGAGCCCACTTAGTGTTGTTTATGTATGCCGATGTGAATGGAAGAAATTTCACAAGGTCTTGCCCCTAGATTAAGAGCTGCTGGCAAATGATGTCTGCTCAGAGATGGAGAATCAGTTTTTCTCTTGAGACAAATGTCCTGATATGTTATTCAAAAACTCTTAACAGAGAGATGCCCCAATGTGCTTAACATCTCTGGCTGAGTTGTGGTATCACCAAGAAGGAAAAACAACTTTCAGATAGCAGTAATAAGGGTGATGCTTCCTTGCCCTGGAAATAAGGTGGGTTGAGACACCATCTTCTTCCCTGGGAGGAGACTCTACCTTGAGCTCTGCTGGGTCTGTCTTTGTTTCTGGACACAGTAAAGGATGCTTCACCTCAGGGCAACAGTGGACAGCGTGGATTTCCATGTGGGCTTTGTGCTGTGCATTTTGAGACAGGCTTCCACTGTAGACTCCCCAGAAGCCAAGTCCACTTGGCTGTTAGTGATAATGATCCCAGGCCAGTTTTCTTCAAAGGCTTAACTGGAAGTTGTGCATTTTTGGAGGTTACCAACAGAAAGTCATTTCAGTTCTCAAAATTTCTTGTATGATTCCGTTCATCTGTGAAAATAAATTTGACTATGATTTTTAAAGCACTAGATTAACTAATACTATATGTATTTAATTGTGAAGTATTCCTCTGTCGAAGGAAGAGGGAGCTAAGTCCTGAGAGACTCTTTTAGCCTGTTAATAATTCCACTGAATGTGATAGAGCCTAGAGAGATGGCTCAGCAGTTAACAGCACTTGCTGTGTTGGCAGAGGACCCAAATTCAGTTCCCAGCATCCATATCAAATAGCTCACAGCAGCTATAACTCCAGCTCCGAGGATCTGATGATCTTTTCTGGCCTCCATAGACACCTGTACTCACATACTTTTTACACATATGCATACACGCCCACACTCACACAGCCACCCCCCCCACACACACATACACACTCCCTCACACTTAAAGATATTGGGATCTTGGATAAATTTACTTGTCTTAGATTCCTTGTTCTTTACTACATCTTTCTCAAACTTCCCAGCATGTATCTTGTAGATGAGCACAGTGGCCTCTAGAAGGTGCTGTTTAATAGGCTTCTGTGTGAGGTTGCTGTCAAGTCACCTCACACATTCTAATGATAAAATTTGAGCTTGGCTTTAGCCAAGGACCCTGGGCCTCATTCTAACCCAAGAGTTCCTAGGGTGATGATACCTGTCCGTGTAAAGTGGAGGAGGAAGAGGTGGAGGAAGAAAAGGGGAAACAGAGGATGAGGCTGGGAGGAGGAAAGAGGATGAGGAGGATGTAGGAGGACAGGAAAGATGAGGAGGGAAGGAAGAGAAGGAAGGAGAAGGAGGAAGAAAAGGATGAGGAGAAGAAGAGGAGGAGCAAAAATGGAAAAAGAAGCAGGGAAGAGAGGAAGGCAAGAGGAGGAAGTTGGCTTCCTTCCACAATCTCAGACTGCAAAACGTCAGCTGGCCATGTTCCTGCCCTCCCCTCAACTCTCTGTTCCCAGCATCCTTCCTCGACTTGAGAAGTCAGTCCTTCATTACAGCTTCACAGGAGACAAAACGAAGTGATGGAAGTGAAGAGGATAGAGTAGAGGAGTCGAGGTCATGGCGTTCAGGAACGAACCAAGGAAGTTGGTATTTGAGGATTATTTTAATCACAATTTAAAACCTTGAAGGGTGTGTCCACTTCTCAGCTGCTTGTGCTATTTGTGTGAGGTTTTTTTTTTTTTTTTTCTTTTTCACATTGTGTTAATCCTTGACTAATTGAGTTCTTCTTTCAAGTTTGGTTTTTTGTTTGGGTATTGTCCTAGCCTGAATTGCTGGTGTAAATGGGTCAGTTAGTGAAGTATACTGCATGTCTGGGCACAGTGGATACACATGTATAATATCAAAGTCAAAGTCATTGTCTATGTTAACTGGAAACAATGTGCTGCTCACATATTTTCTAATCCTTCAAAGCCTGATAATTTGAACTAGATATAGTTTTAACAGAATAAGTAAAAGCATTCCATTCAGTATATTGAGTTACAACTTATTAAGCACTCCATCTTCTCCCTCTTATCCTTAACATCTCATATTGTATTCTTCATTGTGGACAAAAAAAAAAACCCTATTACCTCATGGACCAAGAGGTGTTTTTTGGGTCTGTTGTAAGAATATTCATGGACTCTCCTCCCTAAAAAGACATGTATTTCAAGGATCACTATTTTGTTAGAGTTTTTTATGTTTAAGTATGACTTTATTATTATTATTATCATCATCATCATCATCATTATTCTCTCATATATTACATCCTGACCACAGTTTTATCTCCCTCCACTTCTCCCAGTCTCTTCCTCATCTCCTCCTTATCAATTTTTTAAGATTTATTTATTACTTTTTTTTATCTCTCTCTCTCTCTCTCTCTCTCTCTCTCTCTCTCTCTCTCTCTCTCTCTCTCTGTGTGTGTGTGTGTATGTGAATGTGTGTGTGCTACATGCTTGCAGTGTCCAGAGAGATCAGAATAGAGTATCCATATCCCCTAGAGCTGGAGTCACAGGTAGTTGCGAGCCAACATGTGGATGCTTGGAACTGAACCTGGGCCCTCTGTATCAAGTGCTCTTAACTTCTGAACCATTACTCCAACCCCTAGTGTTTTTGGTTTTTGTACAAGCGTTGCTTCATGTCAGTCCCCTGATTTCATGCATGTACATTTGTCCAGCTCTAACAGGAGGTTTCTGCTTCTTAGTATCTTGGATATCTAGAGTCCTGTCCCTGTTTTACAGGGCCTGTGGTGTGTTAGAATCATTTCCACCAGCACATTAGGATTTGCCTAGCAGCTTCTGTGTGAATCAGGTGGACTCTGCCCTTACATCAAAAATGTATGGGTCTGACAGAAAGAGGGGCAGAGCTAGTGTTTATTATATATTTATTGCCTGACATGAACCTCACATACTGTCACCATCAAGCTTCCTAACAGCACCGTGAGGATGGGGGTTTAGCTGCATTTTCTAAATGAGAAGGTTGAATCTGAGTTTAAGCCCCCTACTAAGAGTAAACAGATGTGAGTGAAATTAAAATTCAGGCTTTGGGGTTACTGAATCCCTATTCTTTACATGAGCCCACCACGTCTGTACTTGTAGTGTTGTTTAAAATACTGTTTGCCCATCTTAGTGTTTTTGTGGGCTTAGAAACTCCAGGTGTTGGGTAATTAGGAAAGCCACATCATCTCCAGAAGGCATTGTGCATGCAATGTGTAAAGGCTGGTAACAAATAGGGAATAACATGTAAAGAAGCCACAAGAGAGAAGAGAAATCTCATCACAGTGGAAAAGGATAGGCTGAGTTGTAAGTTTATGGCATGCCCCTAACCCGATTAAGCAGTTTTGCTTGCTTTGTGAGATTTAGCTTTAAAAGACGTGACTGAAATCAAAACCTTAGAACATACTTGAACCATTTTTCATTTACCATAGAAAACATATTTTAAAGAAATTATATTTTTTAATTTTAGATAGGTTTTTATCAACAATAAAAAATTAAGAAAAAAGAACAATGAAAATAAATCAAAATTTGATAAATTAAAAATAAAAATTATGGATAAACAGATTTAATTGATGATGCTATCAATAACAGCAAAATACTAATAGCAATGATAATATACTTATTCTAAAAATTATGTATTGTCTGTGTCCCCACAACACTACAAAATTGTTGAATCATCCCTGTTCTATAGATGGGGAAACGGAACACGAACTGGAGCCACAAGAGCTGTGTTACATTGTAATAGCTGTTACAGTTGGAAACTAAGTTCAAACTCAGGCCTCCCAAAGTCTAACTAGGTCCTATGCATCATTCCAAAGGGATCCTCACTTCAGTGGTCTTTGCGCTTCCAAGTAAAAGGGCTTATGGCTCAGGCTTGCTGCCATCTCCCTGGTCAGAGCTATGAACTATCCCTACAGCTCATGGAAGTCACAGCAGAGGCAAGCAAAAAAAGTTCTTCCCCATCCAGCAGGGAAAGACATGGGATTGGGAGGACCCGGTCCAATGGATTAAGCTTTTTTTTTTTCTATCTAGCACAGCTGAGTAAGTCCTTTCCTGTCTTCTAATAGAGCCACCATTACATAAAGGAGATAAAATAAATGCAATAAGATTTCATGCTGAATGATGTGAATGATGAGGGAAGCTGTAGAGTAGCGATCCTAACAAGCCTGTTAGCATAGATGAGTGAATAGGCCTGAGAAGCCATTTGGATGAGATTGTATATTGCACAGATCCTTAAAATCTTCTGAGCTGACACTGGTAGACTAAGCCATTTGCTGAGTAAAAGAGTGCAGTCGGAATATCCTGATGAAATCCAGTCTTCCTTGCCAACTGTTAAGAATGATGATAAGGGAGATGGCTGTGTTCTCCATGGACTACTGGGCCAGTCACTATGTCGTACATGCCCCACTTGTTCTTTTGAGTCTCCTGACAGCCACACTAGGGAGACTTTATTAGCTCTGTCTCACAGACCAGAGCACAGTACCCCAAAAGTTAAACAACTTGGGAACAGTCACTCACTGGGGGGCAGAGCCACAATTATATCCACAAAATGTGGCTTTTAAAAAAACTTTTTAAAATGGGAAATAATTTCATATTGATGAAAAGTTGAAAAGGGATTTCCAAACAGTCCAATGAGCAGGTATATCACTTTACTCAAATTTGCTAGTTAATAATTTAGCTTACCCCAGAGCCCACATCTTCCTGTTACACAATCCTCCTCAAAAGATCTGTCTTTTATTTTTAGAACCCTTGATTTGGTTTTCTCCTTAGCAGCCCAGTGTGAACCACCTTGTTGAGCATCCTGGTGAAATTCCAAACTCTGAATATCTATGAAATAGAAGACTGTGTCACCTTGTGGTTATATAAAATTATTCATGAGATTAATCCATAATTCAAGATGGACTGGGAAATTAGACACGTTTTGCAAATGCCTTTTCTAAGATGTTTTAGGGGTTTTGCTAACTTTTTTCCTAAAGAATATCAGCAGAAGCTTGACACTGATTTCTTTCTTTCTTTCATTTTAACAAAGTATATTGTTCTTTAGCCCTGCAGAGATTTCCTTTGTGAGCTATGTTTTTCTTCCTCTGACTTATTTATTCATCAAATTGTAGAGATCAAAAGGAAATCATAGTTCCTGGACTGTCTAAAGATGTGTCCAGCAGAGGGCAGACTTGCACACCAGAAATTTTCTTCATCCTTAAGTGACATGCTTATGGATGCTGTATGGGCACACTGAAGAAGGATGTGATCAGCGGCACATATGTGGAGGTCAGAGGGCAACACTGGCTGTTGATCTTTGCCTTCCACTTGACTTGAGACAAGCACTCATTGTTGTTCACTGCTGTCTAAGCCAGGCAGCTGCCCTGGAGCCTCTGGATTCTCCTGTCTCCACCTCATCTTGCTGTAGTAGTAATGCTGAACAGACCTCTTTACGGTCTTTGGGTTTATGTGGGATCTGAGGATTTGAACTCAGGTCTTTATGCTTGCATACAAATTATTTTCTTGCTGACCTGTCTCCTGCCTGGAACTCTTATTTTTGTGAAGATTTTTAGTGAAACGTTGGAGTCAAACATTTTACAGGAAAATGTTCTTCATTCAGTCTAGTATAAATACTACGCAGAAATTACATATTTTAATCTGTTTAGTAAGACAGTAATAATTTCCTGAATATTTCTTAGGCTTAAAACAATTTCTTATGCTAAGCTATTATATCTCCTGCTAGATAGTCACCGGGAGAATTTTCAGAGGTATGTGCTTTTAAATGCTGGGTGCTGACAAAAACTTGTTCTGCTGCTGATGGTAGTATGCAGTATCTCAGTAGCTGAGAAACTGCTGAGAAGCGATGATGAAAATCCACAAGCTACAAACTTACTGGAATCAGCCACATGGACACAGAATTCTTCTCTGCTAACCTTTGTTCCCTCTTTTTTTTTTTTTTGTTTTTTTGTTTTTTTGTTTTTCGAGACAGGGTTTCTCTGTGTAGCTTTGCGCCTTTCCTGGAACTCACTTGGTAGCCCAGGCTGGCCTCGAACTCACAGAGATCCGCCTGGCTCTGCCTCCCGAGTGCTGGGATTAAAGGCGTGTGCTACCACCGCCCGGCCCCCTTTATTCCCTCTTGCCTCATATGGAGGCCAACCTTTGCCCATCTGGCATCTTGCTAAGCCTTCTCATTAAATTGCATCCTCATCCCAAGAAGCAAACATTAAGAATTTGAATACAGGGAGGTTTCTTATTCACTTCATTAGCATTATGAGCATCATAATAGAATGGTATAGAAATTTATTTTAAATATCAACATTTTATTTTGAAATATTTACAGTTCAACAGTATTCTAAGTTAGGGATTTCTAGCCTGACTGCAAAAAATAACAAGGTCTAACACTTCTATAAAGGAAATCATTATTAGTGTTTCCAATAAGCTTAGAAATGAAGGTTAAAAAACCGGCTTGCGTCTGTGTTGTGAGCAGTCCACGTGACCAGGAAGACAATCTGAAATTTCATTCCATATTCTCCATGGAGTGTGTAGCTGTGTGTCTTTACTTTTGTAGTTTCTTAATGGAAATACACCTCCTATTACGTGATATTTCACTAAATTTTCTCACTGTTAAAATCACAAGTATTTTACAAGGTTAAAGCTATATTGCAATCCCTTCAAACAATGCGTGAATCAGATGCTGATGTCTGCCTAAGGCCTCTACTAAAAAGGAAGCTCAGAAGATGCTGAGTTGCTCAAAGTGAAAGTGGGAAACAATGATTTTATTCCAACTTAATCGGGAGACTTGGAAGTCAGTTAGCAGAAGGCCTCAGCTCTCTCCAAGCGAATCAGTTGTACTCAGTACTCCATTCAGTTCTACTTTGGATTATCTTGGAGAAAGTTTTGTGTTTGCTCTTTAAGACATTCTGTGGCCTCCTGAGATTCATCCCACTGTGATTTCAAGAGAAATGTCCTAGTCCTCTTGGCTGTGGCAAACAACTTCCTCACTGTTTTATATGATTGCAAGATGGAGCTCTTAGTTATAGCAGTTGCAGAAATGTCTTCCTCACAGCATAACTCGGATTTGTAGTTGTGATTCTGAATTCCCATGCTCGTCACAAACATTAAATAACATCAACATATTTACAGTTGACTTGACTTGAGAAAATTAGGGTGCATGGCCCTCATAAATACCAGTGCCCATCTCCCTTCTCTGAGCCACTGAGGAGCTGAGGATTAAAGGGGTGGGGAAATCACCTTTGTTCTATGCTTTCTGAAGGCAAATGGGCCCTTTGTTTTTACAAATCTATAGTGATATGAATAAGGATATGTAATTTAGTGAACTAAGAGTCTTATCAAGATTGTTTACTATGTTAATATTCAGAAAAAACAATTCCAGAACCAAGTCAAGCATGGTGGTTCACACCTGGAATCTGGCAGGAGGATGGTCATAACTTTTAGGTTAGACATGGCTCCATAGCAATAGTTCATCAAATAAAATAAATAAATAGATCAATAACAGTACTGAGCATCTACTTAGACCTATGTCTCAAATAATAAGATTTATTATACATGTAAGAGGATTTACAATATAGAAATTTGAAAGTGTGAGTGTGTGTATGTGTATATAAAAAATTGGTAACTGACAGAAAATTTTATCATTTGACATTTTTAGAAAATGAGTCAAAATGTAAGGAGAGTGATCTATTCACATTTATGCACATAAATTATGACTAAAACCACAGGTACAAAAATTATCATATGTACTTTTTACATAAGGGTAAAGCGTTTGTTCTTCAAACGAGACAGAGGCAGCTCCAGAGAGATTGCTATAGCTTTAATGGCATTCGCCAAGTTTTTAAGAAGCGGGGTCTAGAACACCTTAGGGTACAACGTGTGGTAATGTAGTTACTACAGAGTGTTAGATTCATGGCCAATAGTGTTCTGAATCCACATACCAAATAAATTAGATTTTAATTGGGTTTCAAAGATGAGCTGAATACATAGATAAGGTATATTTGATCAGAAATATATTACTGTAATAAAACTGTTGGCTCCCTGTAGCTCCTGCCTTTAGACCAGACAGCTGCCCCTGGCAAAGAATGTCCTGGAGCAATGCAGGTGGATTGACATTAACAGGCAGGGTGAACTGTGGCACCTAGCGTGTTCATGTTACCTGGGCCATGGAAGAGCAGAGATGAGGCTTGTATTCTCTTACATGACTTTGTGGGAATAAAAGAGAGTCTTACTAAACTAATAGGATATTTGAACACTGAATATGTTACTTTTACTTTGGTGATTATTATTCTTTTGGTTTTTCAAGACAGGGTTTCTCTGTGTAGCTTTGATGCCTGTCCTGGATCTTGCTCTGTAGACCAGGCTGGCATTGAACTCACAGAGATCAGCCAGGCTCTGCATCCCAAGAGCTGGGACTAAAGGCTTGCGCCACCACCGCCCGGTTTGGTGATTACTTTTAAACAAAGATTTTAGATTTCCATCACAAATGTGATAATAGCTAAATGTGTTGAGCACCTGATTATACAAGCAAGGACAGCAGAAGTTGCTTGTAGTATTTTTACAGCATCTTAAGATTGAACTTTCTCACTAAGCTTGCCATTTTAAATCTCTTTCTTTGTTTACCTTATCTATTTGCAGAATAGATATATTTCAGCAATTATTATTCTGTTCTTCCACTCTCTTTACCCCTCTCTCTTTGGTTCTTTCATACTAAGTCTCTCTGGACTGGCTTTTAATTTACTGTGTAAACCAGACTGGCATCAAACCTGCAGCAGTTCTTCTTCCTCTGCTTCCTTGGTGCTGAGATAAAGGTGTGAGCCACCGTAATCAGCCTCCTGATTGTTCTCTTAGTGTGGCTATAACATCTATGTATGGAGCTCACTTGCTTCCTCCAGTAGTTAGGTTTCCAGCATCAAGCATGGCTTCCCTCTTGTTGAATGGGAATCATTTTTAATTACACAATAAGCTGAAGAACTATTGGTAGCTCATGGCTCATGTGGAGAGAAAGACATATTGCTTTGGGAATGTGGCTGCTGGGATGTTGGCCATGCCCCTGGAGGTAGGCCCACATTCTTTTGCACATGGTCAGTACTAAGTGGACTCAGTGGCCCATTAATAATGATAGCAATTTTAATGGCTATGAGGTCAGGATGAAGACAAAGATTAATGGATTCTGGGGGGCATTGGAGACAGGTAGTGAGGAATAGATAAGAACAACAAAACATTGAGTACGTGCATGACACTTTCACATAATAAAGAAAATATTAAATAAAGATAACTCTTCCATTTAAAGGAGACATTTGATGAGGAGATAAAGGTGAGCGCATTTGATATATATTAGTGGATATTCCTCTTAAGGTACAAATTTACATTGTAAAGGTAGGTTTTGGAAATGATATTTTATCCCACAAGAGGAAGCGCTATATAGACAGAAATTTTGAAGCTACAGCATGTCACTGTAGGATATGCATGAGACATGGACCCACAGTCCCATGCTTCTTTGTTTCTGGTCAACTAGGTAGCTACCAAGCCATCTGGCACAGTTTCTGCGGTCCTCAGCATTGCCTCCATGCTTCAACTTTGGAGCCACATTCTTTGAAACTATTGAAATTTGAACACCAGCTTCACTAACCTTTCTGGGTGTCAGTTTCATTCTTCCTAAAACCTATGCTTGAAAGCTAGCCTTTCATTATGACTACCCTGTTCTCAGTATTTCAACAACAATTATCAATCTGCACCTAGCCACAATATATACTATTCCTGTATTACTCTGACAATGAAGTCTTTTGTTTGTTTGTTTGTTTGTTTGTTTAAACTAAAGACTAAACATAGAGTCTCATTAATGCTTGACATACAATCTACCCGAGCTCCTTTTGCAGCCTTCTTTACACTTCTTATTTTCATATAACCGTCTCACTATGTTGCCCACTGAACTCATTTTAGCCCACACAGGTCTTGAACTTGTATTCCTCTTGGCACAGCATCCTAATCTAGATAAAGGCCTTTGCTACTAGTCTTAGCCTGATTGTGAATCCATTCAGAATGGTTAACTGAAATCTGACACCTTGTCCAGGGACATCTAGGCTGCTGCTTCATTGGAAACAGGATGTCTGTAATGACAGGGCTTCACTAGTAGGAGTCACCTGGAACAAATATTTCACAGGCACACAGATCTTGAACACTGGGAGCTGTCTAACGGCAAAGCCCTCAGCAGACAGAGAAAACTGCTTTTTAAAGCGAGCTGTAGACATTCTTGGCTCCCACAGTCCAGTTTCTCACATTATAATTCGTAGTAAAATGGTAGCGATGAGCATCGCACCATTTATTTAGACCCGAGCTCTGGGCAGAAGGTCTTTATATCGATCCCTTCATATAATCATCACTCAGCCTGAAGATAAAGGACGGTTATTAATGGACTCTCACAGCTGGAGACCATGTGCATTAGAGAGGGTCATTGACTTGTCCGGTGTCTTGCAGCCAGCAAACACCTGCAGCAGGCACAGGGTTCATGAGAACTCACTCTGGACCGGCGCACAGAGCAAGAAGCCCGTGAACCAGGAAGGCAGTGTTTGGCCTCTGCTCCAGTAGATGGCAGAGTGACCCAGTTACCCGTGCCACAGCCTCCAGGTCCAGTGCATTGCTGGCTCTTGGTCTTCTCCTCTTGGTTTTAAGACTCTCTTCTAAGAGATTATTCTCAAGTTCTCACAAGAGCCTGAAAGAAACCCAAAGGGAAATAATTCTTATTCGAGAGTACTGAAAACCAGAGAAATGTAAGGTTCATCCCCGAACCTGGAAGTTCGGTCTGGTAGCCTGGGTAGCTTGATAGTGGGAGTAGAATGATGAAGGAGGTGGGCTGTGACAGTTACAGACCTTCTAATATCCGCCAGTTATTATTCTTGTACCACGAGGAACTGCTTAGCTAAGCCACTGAGCCACTGAGTCACAGAGGCTGCTGTTACATCTCCAGGAAAAGGGAGAGTTAGAATGAGGATTCCACCCAGTCCAGCTAACAGTCTTATTTGTTTTCTACTTTGTATTCGAGCATGTAAGAAAATCAGGTGGGATGTGCCTGTGCCATGAAAAGAAAGAGGCTATGGGGACTGATGCACTTGATACAGGGAGAACAACACATTCCGTGTAAGGGCATAAAGCTGCATTGTGCCCTAGCGTTAGAGAAGTCCTTGAGAAGGCATAGCTCACAAGACAACTATGTATTCAGGAGAGGGAGTTAAGAACAGTGCAGTTTCTCCAGCACATACATCCAAGCAGAGCAATCACTCAGGCTTTGCAACTCAGTTACTAATAAGAAACACTTAAATGGCTGTGGATTAGAGAAGCAGGAGTTTCTTTGTATCTTACATAAAGAAAAGGCCCAGAGAAAAGCACAGTCTTTCTGAGATTCTGGGGTGTTGTCACTGTCCCATATTGCTTCCATCTGTCAGCCCTAGAATCCCCTCCATTCTCCATAGCTTTGTTTGTTTGTTTGTTTGTTTTGTTTTGTTTTGTTTTGTTTTCCCTCAAAGTCCAGGTAGGAAAGGCTGGAAAGACATCACCATATCTGCATTGAAGATTTCCTTACAGCAAGCAACATTTGAGATTTCCTCTCCTCTTTGGCAGTCCCTGTCTGTAAAGAAAGCTGAATATGTGCACAGGTATAGTTCCACACACACTACCTCCCCAAACAATATAGATTCTGAATAAATGAAGGACTTCCTGAAATTTGATGTTTTTGAGGCTGCCAGTGACCTTTGATTCAAGGTATGGTAAGGTTCTAAAAAAGATTCTCCAAAGTCAAAGGAAGCAAATATTACTATTTCTTACATAATTAACATATAGTAGGCTGAAAAATAGTTGATAAGCTGTCATATAAGTAGTATGGGTTCTGTTACAATACATGGAAATATTAGAGATTTTTGAGAGTGGATTCTCCAATTAACTAAAATGCCAGAATTAATCTGTTATAAAATAGAATTCTGAAGCCTGAATTTGCTTGAAATAGAAGACACGAACAAGTCAGGGAAATCAAGGAAGAGCTATTTTTTTTCACATTTTAGTTAGTATTTATAAGTTACATACAATAAAGGCTTTTGTTATGATATTTTCATGTATTTTGATCATTTCACCCCATAACTATTTTGCCCTTCTGAACTCCAGAAGATCCCCTTTCTCCTGCCAACCAGCCCTCATCCATCATCATGTCCTTTCCTTTTATCTTGGTGACCCATTGAGTTTCACTATGGTTGTTTGCAAAAGCAGGGGTGGGAGAGGCAGGTATTTACAGATGCCCAACCAGTGGCTACACACTGAAGAAAATGTCTTCCTCCAGCATGCAGGAACTGCACTTTGGTCCTCAGGGAGGGGTGTGGCCTCAGAAGCCCCTAACCCGGACTCTGACAGTACGCTAATGAATCTAATCTTGTGAGGGTCCTGTACTGATTATCACAGCTGCTGAGAGTTCTCTTATACAATGACCATGTCTTACCCAGAAGAAATATTCTACAACACCCCAGCCCTTGCTCTGGCTCATCTCATCTTCTATGATGTCCCAATAAAGGGAGATTTTAAATTCATCGTAGAAAATGTTCATTCTCTCAGGTACCAGGCACTGTGAAGGGAGTTGAGGCAGAAGAGAGAAAGACAAATGCAGACCATGTAGTCTTATCACTAATCCAAAAACTTTTCCTAAGATCTTGAAATAGCTCCTTGCTTATAGCCTATAAAATAAAAATATCTTATTTCAGTTAACTTGCAAAAATATCATATACTTCACTCTTTTATGTCATGTGAGGACTTGGTGTTAATATGACAACTAAAATATTAAGAGAAAACTTTGAGTTTCCAAGAGTGTTGCAGTGTTTACTCATCTATACATTGAATAAGCTGCCATTAGGACCCTCTGAGATAGTATGCGACTACCGGTCTATGGCTCAGAGCCACAGATTAAGTTAATTAAGTTTATTTATCCTAAATTAGTTTTTATTATTTTGTCCACATTTGAATGTTTTCCTGCATGTATGTGTGTTGCACCATGCATGTGTCTGGTGCCTTCAGAGGCCAAAGAAAGTCACTGAATCCATTAGAAGTGAAGTCGCAAATGGGCGAATGGTTGTGAGCTGTGCGGGTGCTGAGAATCAAACCTGTGTCCTCTGGAAGAGCAGCCAGTGCCCTTAATCCCTGACCCATATCTGGGGCTGCTCAGAACACAGACTGAAATGCCCTGGTGCCAAGAAATCTGAGCTTGGAACTGGTTATAGCAGAAAAAACAAGCATTTTCATACTCATGTATTTGAAACACTGCAACCTCTTCAGCACATGAAGAACATTCTGGAGTTGGAGAAACATTTTGAATCATGTATGTTTATCATAAACACCTGTCATATTTAATAAATAGAGGAGAAAGGGTACTCAAATAATGCCTTTAAATAAGAATATAGCCTTGTACTGAACATTTCATTAAGCCTGTTAAGCATTCTTATGACCATTCCTGAGCACATATTGTATTTCAGCTCATGTACTGGAATTCACTTGCAGGCAAAGGCATTGACACTCTTAGAGGGCAAAGATCAGATGAGGTTGCTTTATATTTCTAACTTTCCTCAAAAAGAAGTTCATTAGTTTGTTTAATCATTTGCATCTTAAAAGTAATAATACTCTGTATTAGAACACATTAAAATTAAATGTTTATTTTCTCATCTTCCAAACACAGCTGCTTTTAACATTTGATGGAAATGTTTCCATTATTTTTCTATGTAAACATTTTATTTTATATCCATTTTTTTTTTGTCTAGAAGTAGATAATTTAGCTATCCATTTGAAAGTAGTAAAGCACTAGATTGTTTTTGGATTGCTTATTAAATTACATTCATTTCCTTCTTTGAATAACTATTTTCTATTGCATAGGATGCTGGATCTTGCAGGTGCATTCCAAATCAGTCATCAGCTTTTCTTCTTAGATCTGAAAAAAAATTTAGTGTGTGTATCCAACATACACTGGAATAACCACTATTTCCCTATGATGGAGCAATGGGTACTAATGATGGAGACAGTTTGAGGAGACTCACAAGTGACCCACAGAGGCTACTAGGCTGTGGTTACCTTATTGTGACAGACATATACACAGACTCTGTAGGAGCAGCTAAATTATATGTAGGGGACTAGGGGTAAGGCTGTTACCTTCCTCACCGCTGTAGTGAGGATACCTAACAGAAATGATATGAGGAAGGAAAGGATGGAAGGGTCTGCTTTGGCTCAGAGTTTCAGAGGGTATAGCCCATCACAGCTGGGAAAGCAGAGCGGGATAGCTCATTTCTGGCAGTAAGATTAGGCAGCCGGCTTCTTCGTGTGTGGCAACCAGTAAATAGAGAGTAGTGGCTGGAACTGGAGATAAGTAAAACCATCAAAGTTTTGCCCCTAGTAACGAACCTCCCTCAACAAGGTCCTACCTACCTCCTGAGAGTTCTACAAGCTTCAAATTAGTGTCAAGTTCCTTGGAAGGAGAGAACATAGACTGAAGAAGCATCCCTGACCTCCTTTTGGGCATAGACTGTTGAAATAATGGGGTCACATAATTAATATTTGACCAAGGATTCCAGGCTGGAGGAAGGGATAAGCAAGAGTTGTGGTGTCAGCTAGAGGTGAACTTGCCTCCTTGGAAGAGATTTCACACAATTCTGACCACTCATCAGACTAGGTCTGAGGCAGTGATAGATGAACAATGGGTGGGGTTCCACCTTGACCAGGAATTCTTAGTTATTCACATCTCTTTCGCCCTATTTAAATCTAAAGCTCATGTTGATACCCCCTAAATGTATTTTGAGTTCCTCTTTCCAATATGGTCACATTGTATTAATCACCTTTCTCTCCTTTTCACTAGTCTCTTGTGTATTGGGAACTAACACCTTTTCGGGCTCCAGACCTGAGGAGTTTACACTTTTACGGTAGGGCTTTATTTCCTGGGCTATTTATGGAGACTAATGTTCAAACTTCAAACCTCACTCATTTCAGACTCAAACTGCAACTAGGGACTAGGTGATATTTAGGATTAGTTTTACCATGAATTTTAAAGGAAAGGATATTCAGAAGGAAATAAAAGTACTATGTATTGTTAGAATGACCAAAACATCTTGCATCCCTCTAGTTGGTACCCTGCCCTCCCAGATGTTGAAAATGAGGTTCAGAGAAATCAATATGCACAAAATCACATAAGCAATGAGCACCAAAATGACAGCTAGAATCAGGTCTCTTAACTCTACCCTGTTACAGTGGAGCTGTTGATGGAGATAAAGTCTAAATTAAGCCTTCCATCTCCATTTCCTATTTAACACCAAATGAGATGAATGGTTAGCACTTCATGGTACTAGAAATATTTTTGAGCCCCCTTGGCTCAAGGTATTAACACAGACAGCTGAATTGAGAGTGTGTTGTTTTGAACTGAATACTGAGTCCGTTATTTTCACTGATAATAGAAGTTATTTTTAAATGGAATTTTCCCTCAAACTCACATATCAAAACATATATCTAAATAGTATAAAGATAAATGCCTAGTATATTCCAATATCAAATACTGGGAAACTTCAATTAGGCAGAACCCCACAGTCCTCCATTATAATTTAATCTTCGCTTTTCCTTTCAGAGAGGAAATTATGCTACAGAGACATGTTATCAGACAACAAGCTGATAGCATGCCAGACACTATGTTCTGAGCCCTCATGGTGGGTACCCCACTGTGTTAAGAACTCTTTTTGCTCTTAGAAAGAATGGTGCCTATTGGAAACTTACAGTTGAAGTAAATCAGCAAAGATTTATTTCAGAAAGTCATTTCTAGGGTCAACACACAATGCAACAAACCCGCTATTGTTCTGACAGAGACACCAACACCCAGTATTTACAGTAGTGGCCCTGGGCATGGACAATACCACTCTTCAAAGGCAGATATAATTATGCTGACCCAGAGTGTCAGGGACTAATTTATCTATAAATAATCAAATGTACATAACTTCATACCTTACAGATTTTGCTGTATCAGCATTTTAGCTTGAATAAATTGTATTTTCATGGCGATTGTCTTACCTCAGGGCTTAAATTACTACCCTGCTCCATGTTTCACTTTAAATTTTATAATATGAGCCGAGGCCATGTTCTGAATTCTGTGATAAATTCCCGTTTCTTCAATTGCATTGACTCATGAAGACATTTATCATCAATTCCAGTGTAGAACTTGACTTTTTAATGAGTCCTCCCCACTACTCCTGTGTTCTTCACAGATGCTGATAAGAAATATTTCTCTTGCACATACGTAGGTCACATTACTTACTCAGGCTTGGATAGACTCTGTGTCCAATTGGGTCTAGAAGATTTACTTTCCTGATGTCAGAGGTTTGGAATCCTTGCTTCCCTTCTAGGTTTTAAAAACAAACCCAAACATCATAATGATGCACAGAAACGCCACTACATGGCAAATAAAGCTTCAAGACAACAGTTTCTGTTGCTGCTACAAAGCAGCAGGCTCAGAAACAAAGCAGAGAAATTCAGGATGTACTTTGCCAAGGAACTTGCAAATCATCAAATTGGTTTCAAGTGTGGGTAAATGTCTTCTAAACAAAATCAGCTTTTATAATAAGCATTTGTCAGATGTTTGCTGTCTGTCTGGTTTTTGTTACAGCACTAAGTATTTCTTAGGTACTGAGCCCTGGACAAGGGAGATGTGTAAAATTTTACAAGATCCAGGTTCTCCTCATAAAATCTGTAGCCCAAGACCTGGAGGATGAATGACAGGGCCTGTGACATAAATTAGCCCCTAAGGAAATAGAAAGCAAAGAGACATGCCTGCAGGACACTGAACAGGCAGAATTTGCTCTGGACCTGGGAGGCAATTTTGGTAAATAAGGGGGCAAAACACTATGATGGTACGTCAGAACTAAAGAGAAGGCAGCCGCTTTGGGAACCATTCAGCAAAGGGGATAACAGATTTCCAAGTACCTGCAGAGGACACCTCACAAGGGTCTCCATGGACCCTCTTATTCACATGCTACAGTTTGAAAAGATGTTTATAATCACAGCCATAGTCAATAGAAGGCTGCTTGTGTTTTTGTTTTTAAAGGAATGAATATGCGATTCCGTGAAGGGTAGATCACCAGACTGCCCTGTATTGCATGTAATGTCCCTAGCAGGGGTCTATGTCAAAGGAATGCTATAGTGTACCCTTTGAGGCAGCTGCTCAGTGTCAATATTTCTCATCAAGTAAGAAGTGAAACTGATGATTTCTCTTGAACTAAAGTGTGACTCAAAGGAGAACCATTCCACTGGGATGATAATGTATGTCAATAGCCAGCAATAGACTGCACAGCCATCATCTATTTATCTATAAAATGGGAATAATGCAGCCACCTACCTACTTTGTGGCTGGGAGGATGAAATGAATTAATACAAAGTAAGCACTTTTTTAATAAATATTTTTATCTTATAATTAATTTAATTTTACATATCAGCCACGGATTCCCCTGTCCTCCCTCCTCCCACCCCCTAGCCTTCCCCCCAAATCCACCCCCCATTCCCACCTCCTCCAAGGCAAGGTCTTCCCTGGGGATTCAGCCCAGTCTGGTAGATTCAGTTGAGGCAGGTCCAGTCCCCTCATCCCTGCACCAAGGCTGAGCAAAGTGTCTCAGCATAGGCCTTTGGTTCCAAAACGCCAGCTCATGCACCAAGGACAGGTCCTGGTCCCACTGCCTGGGGGCCTCCTAAACAGATCAAACTCATCAACTGTCTCACTTATCCAAAGGGCCTGGTTCAGTTGCATGGGGGTTCCTCAGCTATTGGTTCATAGTTCATGTGTTTCTGCTAGTTTGGCTATTTGTTCCTGTGCTTTTTCAGGTCATGGTCTCGATATCTCTCACTCATATAATCCTTCCTCTCTCTCACCAATTGGACTCCTGGAGCTCCACCTGGGGTTTGGCCATGGATCTCTGCATCTGCTTCCACCTGTCACTGGATGAGAGTTCTATCATGACAGTTAGGGTGTTTGGTCATCTGATCACCAGAGTAGGTCAGCTCAGGCACTCTCTCGACCATTGCCAGTGGTCTATAGTGTAGGTATCTTTGTGGATTTCTGGGGACCTCTCTAGCACTCTGCTTCTTCCTATTCCCATGGGGTCTTCATTTATCATGTATCTCTTTCCTTGTTCTCCCACTCTATTCCTGATCAAGCTGGGACCTCCCGCTCCCCTAAGCTCACTTTCCCCCGACCCTTGCCCTTCATTACCCCCCCACCTCCAGTTTGCTCATGTAGATCTCATCCATTTCTCTGTCGCGGGCGATCCCTGTGTCTTTCTTAGGGTCCTCTTTACTAGGTAGCCTCCCTGGAATTGTGAGTTGCAGTCTGATTATCCTTTGCTTTACATCTAGTATCCATTTATGAGTAGTACATACCATGTTTGTCTTTCTGAGTCTGGGTTACCTCACTCACGATGATATTTTCTAGTTCCATCCATTTGCCTGCAAACTTCATGATGTCATTGCTTTTCTCTGCTGTGTAGTACTCCATTGTGTATATGTACCTTTATTTATCCATTCTTCAGTTGAAGGGCATTTAAGTTGTTTCCAGGTTCTGGCTATTACAAATAATGCTGCTATGAACATAGTTGAGCATGTGTCCTTGTGGTATGATTGAGCATTCCTTGTGTATATGCCCAAGAGTGGTATAGCTGGGTCTTGAGGGAGGTTGATTCCCAATTTTCTAAGTAAGCACTTTAACCAATAAACACACACACACACACACACACACACACACACACACACACACAC
>CABHPR010138705.1:0-42006 GCA_902168415.1 Peromyscus melanophrys
AAAAAAATCTTAACCATTTGATGGGAGAGAGCATAGGGTACTTTTTCAGACGATTGGTGTTAATTCCCAGCACCCACCTGACCTCTCTGTAACTCCAGGTCTAGGGATTCCATTGCCCTCTTCTGGCCTTGTGTTTAATAGACACATATGTTGTACATTTATATATTCAGGTCAATAATAGGTACATGTGAAATAAAATGAATTTTAAAAATAATCTTAAACTTAGGTATCTTTCTAGCCTCCTGAGTTTGTTTTAATTAATGAGTGTCATCTCCTGCTTCCACATGGCTGCCATACTTCATGACACACAATGCCTTATCAACTTTTTAGTCAGTGAGCATGAAGAACTAATTGTGTGAAAGTATGGGATTTGACATTTCTCTATTTGTTCTCTTGCTCTGACATTTCTTTGTTTCTTTATCTCAAAAGAGAAGATAAAAAATTCCACTTATTGGGAATATATAGAACCTTACTAACTAAAATTCTCATAGTTTTATAATTTGTCCTAGTTTATACTATCTTTGCATCTTTGATCAACTTTCTTCTTCTCAAGATAGTATGTCTTTATACTCATGATATTTGATTTAGAATTGCTTTCTATTTTTAAACTAACTCTTAGCCAAGTTTTTCCCTTAACAAACTGCTGGCAACTCAAGATAGAAATTGCCTTGGCAAATTATTTCAAGATTCTTCCAACTTTATTTAAGTTCAAAAAAAATGTATACGTGAAGCAATTTGAACACCAAGTAAATACCTAATTAAGTAGTTATCATCATAGCAGAAATAATGGCCTGTTTACATTAAGAATAGATCCTATATTAGAGCTACTTAGTATTAGACAAGAAATCTAAATCTATTTTTTTTCCAGAAAGAAATTAGGACAACACTATATATGTTCCATTTAAACTTCCAGATATGTAAGAAGGCATGAAGGTCTTCAGAAGTTAGTTAAGAAAAACTTACAAAGATAATCAGACTACAACTCACAGCTCCAGAGAAGCTAGGAAGCAGGGAGGACCCTAAGAGGGACACATAATTGCCTTGTGAAGGGGAAACAGATGGGATCTCCATGAGTAAATTGGGGTCTGGGGAGCAATAAAAGGGAAGGGGATGGAGGATGAGAACATGAGGAACCGGGATGGTTGAGGGACAGACTAGGAGAGCAATGAAAGGGAAATCTTGATAGAAGGAGACATTATGGACTAAGGAAGAAGCCTGGTGCAAGGGAAATTCCAAGGAATCTACAAGGATGATCCCAGAGTAGACTACTAGCAATAGTTGAGAGGGTGCCTGAACTGGTCTATCCCAGTAATCTAATTGGTAAATAAACTGTCATCATAGAGCCTTCATCCAGTAACTGATGAATGCAGATGTAGAGATTCATAGCAAAGCACCAAGCTGAGCTCCAGGAGTCCAGTCATGGAGAGGGAAGAGGGATTATAAGAACAAGGGGGTCAATATCATGATGGAGAAATCTACAGAAACAATTGAACCATGTTTGGAGGAACTTACGAACTTTAGACAATCTTCACGGGACTGGACTAGGCCCTCTGCAGATGGGATACAGTTGTGTAGCTTGGTCTGTTTTAGGGGGCCCTGGCAGGGTGATCAAAATCTTCCCTGGTGCATGGGCTGGGTTTCTGGTCAACAAGCAACCAGAAAACAGTCTCACAACAACAGGACAAAGGCAGGGGAGTGTTTGGAAGGAAGTGAGGAAGCCCAGAGCATCATGGGAAGTATGTCTAAGCTTAGGCTTATGGGTAGTATCTGAAAGAAAGGAAACTGAGTTCAACAAAGTAGAAGAGTGAATTCCAGGAGATCCTGGGCTACATAGAAAAACCCTGTCTCAAAAAACAAAAAAAGGAAAGAGAGATAAGAAAGAGATCTAAAATACAGTAGTTAGTAGTTTAATTATCATCAGTAGTTTCATGAGATATTTCTGGATCTGCATAGTATACATATGTACATATGGAAATATATGTATATAACCATTAATATTTGCACATGTAAATATACATGTCCTATACATAATATAAATATCTTTATATCTATTAAATAATATGTACATAATTATTTCTGTACTAACTTTGACTCTCCTTTGGACACTGTGTATTGTAAACTACAATGCGTGAAACCTTCCACAAGCTCATTGTATATTGTTGACCTTCATGACTAACTTAAAATGCATAGTGTTCTCTTTTCTCTTCATCTTACCCCCTCACAGCAGCTGTACAAATTTGGAAATTGCCTGCCCGGTTCTTTTTCTTTTCAAGTCTAGTAAGATTGTCTTCAATCATTCTTCTGAGTTCATTTTAAAATCATTTTATTTATAAGATTAAGAACCCAAAGCAGTGCCTCTGGTTTACTCTGTAATATGTAACATAACATGCAGGGCTGTCCAATGTTTCTGGTAGCACAAAGAGTAGACAATATGCTTTGTGGAATAAGACATCAGTGTGACAAAACAAAAATCAAAATACAATAAACTCTCATAAACAAAACAAAAATGGAAATCAAGACCCAAACTGAAGCAATAGTTCTAAAAACAAATTGTACTCTTACGACACTTAAAAATGAATCAGAATACATTCTTTTAAATCTGTAACTTTTAATTTTTGCAACTGGCAGACGGCTGTCAAAGCAGGCTCTAGACAGCCATTCAGCTCTTACCACTATGACAGAGTGGTGTTATGTGGGTTTAATGAGAAACTATATTCTTATCTTTTACACACCCAGCCTCAAAGTTTATTATGCTTTCCACTGAGTTGCGTTCCAAGGAATATTTTTCCAAACATGGCATGTGTTTGAAATATTCAGCAAATGGGAAGGTGCCAAGACAGCCAAAGCTGTTACTGCTTCTGTGCTCACAGAGAAAGACAAGGGACTGGTGCCAGGGACACTCAACAGTTCTCAGGACAGGAAAAACAAACACGGAAGGAAAGCTCTATCTTCCCAGGACAGATGATTTTAAAAACATCTGATGACATGTTTCTATGTCCAGATGGCATCTACTTCTGCCTTCTCAAGAAAAATAACAATGAATAGACAAAAATTACCATTCCCAGACGTAATTGAATTTTTTATGAAGTCATGGGGGGGGTGACATTACAAAAACATTACAAAAATATCCAAGCAGGTTTTATTTTTTTCCTAAATATATTGTACAAATTTGAGGACTACAGCATCATCCTGCTTAAATTTTGAAAGGAAAACATTGTACATACATTTCGTACTGTTAAATGTACATGATGCTGAAGCATTTGCTTGCATTTTATTTTGTTACACTCCATCATCTAATATTAACCAACATTGTAGTGAGAATTAGTGTTTTTTTTTTTTTTTCTAATGACATGTGTACCCTACATGAGTTAGAGTATTCTTTGGTCCCATCCGCCTTAATCTTAGGAGTTTTCCTAGGAAAGAATAATTTACTTGTGTTACAAACTTACTGATAGAAAAATAAGCACACCGTTTACACCTTGATTTGAAAAGGACTCATGAAAGTCTCTCTGTGATATTTCTATTTGTTGTCTGCACATGTACACATGTACACATGTACACAGACACAAGCAGAGGACATAGGTGGGGTCTTTTGTTCACTGGAGTTATAGGTTGTTATCAGCCACCTGATTCTGCTATTTGAAAATGAACTTAGGTTCTTTGAAAGAGCTCCTAACCATGGAGACACAGCTCTCTGTTCCTTTTTAAGGTTTTGACACTTGTCTTTCTCTCCTCATTTTTTTTTCTGTAAGATGTAGTAAGAAGTTTCTCGGTCCTGGCTGGCCCTGTGGTCCACAGCCACTTATAAAATCATCACTCAGAGGCTTATATTAATTACAAACTGTATGGCCATGGGCTTCAGCTTCTGGCTAGCTAACTGTTTTATCTTAAATTAACACATTCCTATTAATCTATGTGTTGCCACATGGCTGTGGTGATACCTGTCTGCTGGCATCTTGTTGCTCCTTTGGCAGTGGCTGGCATCTCTCCCTACTCTCCTTTCTCCTCTCACTCTCTCTCTTGGATTTTTCTGCCTGGCTCCATCCTGTCCTGCCATAGGCCAGTGCAGCTTTATTTATTAGCCAATGGAAGCAACATATATTCACAGCATACAGAAAGACATTCCATAGCACTTCCCCTTTTCTGTCTAATCAAAAAGGAAGGTTTTAACTTTAACACAGTAAAATTACATATATTAGAACAATTATCAAGCAAGAATTGCAGTTACAATATCTTGTCTGTTTGTATTTGGCAAATTTAAAGAAAATATTCTATCGATCCTATTTTTGTGAGTCTAACATTTCATATCTAATTTATTTTTAATCCTAACCAAGGAAAATTATAATTATAACTAACTAGTATTCAACTACATCAAAGACCCCAGAAATTTACAATATTACCTAAGTAAACAGGAAGTACCTTGCAAGCAACTTCCATACTTCTAGAAATGACAGAGACAGCTGCTGCCTGGACAGTCATCCAAAGTTCCTCTGCAATGTTGGGACATTCCTCTTCAGCTTATAGGCCTAGAGTCTCTCAGTTGCTTTTCCCTGTGTCCTGTAGAATGCCTGGCTGTCTCCTCTGTGAAGCAGGAACTTTAAAGACCATCTCACCCTGTTTTGCAAAGTTCAGTGGTCATTTTCCCATGGGTCCTGCATGTCCAGTTTATGCAATATACTGTCAAGCAGTCTAAGCAAGAGCAGTTTCTTACCCAAATGGCCAGTTTTGCCAAGAAGAAACAAAAATCCATATGGAGTGTCTTTGATGCCCATCTTCCTCTTTGAAGTAAATCAGTGCTGCCAGAAAAGGACGTGCCTCACAGTCCAGAAAAGTCTAAATTTTTAAAACATTTTAAATGACATTGACTTTTAATTTAAATGCCATAGGCTGCATTGGCCCATGACAGGTCAGGATGGAGCCAGTAATATACCAGAACTAGGAGTATAATTGCATACAAACACTTTTAACTTCTGTATTTCTATTGAACTAAGCTTGAGATGATCTTGAAGACACTAATATGATGTCACCTCCAGCTTAAGGGTTTTTGACCAATTCATATTTGAACCTAACCCATTCTTTTCTGAGAATTAAAAGTGCATTAATTGTAGTGACAGTGTTGTAAAACAGGATAGCCTGTGCAAGGTCCAATGATGTCTTTGTGCTTTATAATAATTGTTTTTAATATTTTTAATGTTGTATAGCTTGTATGTCTTGTTCAGGTATCAAAAAATTACATCAGAATATTTACTATACTATTATTGGTATAACCAAGCAAATTTGTTTTTTGACATGAACATTTTATGTATAATACCAAATAAAAGGATTAGAAAATTTGTCAATCAGGAAATAATAAATCTTATTTGGAAAGACAATATACTTCACAAGGGCTACAGAGGCAATTTTCTCTCATTGGATTGTTAGGTTTGTTCATAACTGCAGTGTCCTGAAACTTTCCAAGGATCAGTTTCGAGGGATCTAGTTTAAAATTGGTAAACTTAACCAACTGACACATTTAGTAATAAACTTTGAGTGTTAGTAAATAAGATGGACCCAATATATGCATGTTGTAATCTGTCCCATTGATTACACCCTAAGAGAGAAGTTGTAAAGGGAGAAAGAAGACCATTCAGAATGAAGATTTGCAGCAGTACCAAGTGAGCTAAAGATGCTGAACATTTACTTAATGAATGTTAAAGTGGCAGAAAAAAAGCTGTCAGTTTCCCAGAGGTAATAATTTCAATTATTCCTCTGAAACATATGGGATAATTCAGAAAACAAGAGAAAAGGTATTTGAAGATACCAAAAGTCTTTAGGGGCCGGCGGTGGTGGCGCACGCCTTTAATCCCAGCACTCGGGAGGCAGAGCCAGGCGGATCTCTGTGAGTTCGAAGCTAGGCTGGACAAACAGGTTAAAGAAAAAAAAGAAAAAAAAAAAAAAAAAAACCGCTCGTCAAAAAAAACCAAAAAAAAAAAAAAAAAAAAAAGGCCTTAGGGAATGGAGACAAAGAGCTCCAAGTTCAACATTATTAGTCTTTCATATTCAATAGTTCTTTGCTACATAAGGATTCCTTCTATAGTGTGATATACTTTTTTTGTTTTGTTTTGTTTTTTGAGACAGGGTTTCTCTGTGTAGCTTTGTGCCTTTCCTGGAGCTCACTTGGTAGCCCAGGCTGGCCTCGAACTCACAGAGATCCGCCTGCCTCTGCCTCCCAAGTGCTGGGATTAAAGACGTGTGCCACCAACGCCCGGCGTGATATACTTTTTTCAGGTCTCTGTATGTCTGTCAAGTAGACTGAAATATTATTCTTGGGTTCTGTATATTACTATGAACATAATTAGCCAAATACCACTGGGGATGGAAAAGAATCCTAGTGAAAAATATTGGACCAGGACATAAAGCAGAAAACCTGAACCTACTGAAAAAGAAAGAAGCAACAACAAAAAAGTTGTGCTAAGATGTTAGGTACCTGGACACAAGAGCAGGGATGTGACATAAAGTAAATAGTGAGAAAAACACAGTAAATGGAATAAAATTCTACTAGCTGGGTTACTAGAATTTTTTGTACCATAAAAAGAGACAAATCTTGCTCACCCTTGATAAAGCATGAAGTGGCCTTCGTCCTGCTGCAACTGAATGCACCAGGCTTAGCTGTCCCCCCATGGGTGGACTTACCCTGTTGGAGGAGGAGAGATGAGGTGAGGGGAGGAAGGTAGGGAGGGATTAGGAGGAAGGATGAGAGAGGAATCTGTGGTTGGTATGTAAAATGAATAAAAAATAACCTGACTTGAATCCTAAAAGAGAGAGAGAGAGAGAGAGAGAGAGAGAGAGAGAGAGAGAGAGAGAGAGAGAGAGAGAAATCTAGACCTACATAATTACTATACAGCCCTAAAACAAGAAGCAAGATTAGAAATCACTTGAATATAAATGTTCATTTTAAATTGAGAAGGTCCAATAAATTACTACTGGAGCAAAAAGTGAGACACTGAGTAGACCATAATCTATGTACCAGTCTATAATTACTTTGGCTCCAAATAAAATTTTCTTTTTAGAAAATTAATGAAAGTGCTTTTGTTAGCAATGTTCAAGTAGGTAAACTGTTGTATCACTTATTCCACATAATGTATGTTCCAACTGAAAGACTGAAGAACTCTGGAAGGGCTCTTCTGATATTAAGGCCATGATTCACAGGCTTTCTGAGGTGTGTACTCATAGCGACTCTTAGACATACAACTTCTTTCACCCCCATCCCATCCTGAGGCCTTGGCCAGAATGTAGCAATCAATATTCTTTTATTATTGGCCTCATCTTTTAATGACAGAATTGAAAATAGCCAGATGTTCTATGATATGAGATGGTACTTTTATCCATGTTTACACCCTGGTGTATCTTCTTATTTCTTGCAACCAGGCAGCACTGAGAAATGAGATTTTGTATGTGTGGTGATATATTATGTACCCTAATAAAATTTGCCTGAAGATCAGAGAACAGAATAAGCCACTAGATTAAACATAGATGCCATGTAGTGGTGGCACACACCTTTAATCTTAGCACTTGGGTGGATCTCTGTGAGTTCAAAGCCACCCTGGACTACATGAGATTGACTCAGTTTAGGAGAGAAACAGAGCCAGGAACTGGTGGCACACATTTTTAATCTCAGCACTTGAGATCTCACACCTTTGCTTGGGAAGCAAACATGCCGTTAATCCCAGGAAGTGATGGCTGGGCAGCGAAAGGTATATAAGGTGTGAGGAGACAGGAACTAGAGCCTTTACAGGCTGAGGAATCCTAGAGGTAAGGTGAAGCAGTGACTTGTTCCTTTGACTCTCTGATGCTTCAGCATTTACCCCAATATCTGGCCCAGGATTTTTTTTTTTATTAAAAGACCTTTTAAGATTTGAGTTACGTCTGGCACCCAACATTTGGGACAGAAATTCTTGAAAATCCACTTGCCTGTAGCTTAGGCCAGGGCTACATGTCACCAGAGTCCCCACGCTGCCAGCTAAGTTTTGTTGCAGCCTCTCTGCAGCAAACTCCATAGGTTTTGGGGCTCCAGAAACTACAGGAGTTGGCTACTCGCACACCTTTTCCCTGTGTGGATAGCTGGATCTTTTGCTTCTTTCCTCTCTCGGTGTGTTTTGGCTTTTCATGGGCCCCCTCCTTGGGCTGCTGCCACACCATTGTCTGAATCGTCATTGTCCACAGATTTTGTGAGTCAACTGGGATTTCTTAAAAAGACGAATTAGTTAAAAGAAAGCTTTTTCCCACATTAAAAAGAAAAGGAAAACCTTAATATAATGGAAGGTGTTTGGTCTCCAATTGATAATACAGTTGACAGTATGAAAATGGAACAATTAAATGAGAGGATAATTAGTGATGATGGGTGAGGTGATATTGTGTTTGTGCTAAAATGTGGTGATATTTTATTTCTGCTTTAATAAAGCTTGCCTGGAGATCAGGGGAAAAGGTCAGCCATTTTAAGTAAACAAGAAGTCAGGCAGCACATGCCCTTAATCACTCAGCAGGCCATACTAGGGAACAGAGCCAAGCATGGTGACACACGCCTTTAATCCCAGTAACAACCATAGAGATCTGGAGGTCTATATAGACAGGCAGTGACAAGGAGGTGAGGTTGATGGGCTAAGATAGCCAATGAGAGGACAGAACAGCAAGGCAATAAAGGTGTGGGTAAGATGTGAAGTAGGTCACATTTGGAAGCTGCAGAGTTGATGAGGTAAGGTTGGCTGGTGGTTTTCCCTATTTCCCTGATCTCTCTGAGGCTTTCACCCCTATATTTGGCTCCATGTTTTTTTTTTTTTATTTCATAAGACCATTTAGAATTTTGTCTACAGATGGGATTTATGTAACGTCAATTATAAATATTATTTATTTGATCATTTCTGCTTTATCATTTAAAAAGTTGGTTAATATGAGTGCAAAGAAAAAAGTTTTAGAAAAACCTGTTAAAGCAGATCATAGAGATATTCAGACCCAGACAGAAGAATTTAAAGGAGAACTAATCTCAACATTGTATTATAAGGTTACAGAGAAACATCCTAAGGCTTTCAAACATCCAACCTTAATCTATCCAGTAACCTTACAGGAACTACCCAGTGATAGATATCCTCAAGGCTGTTTAAGAACTGACTGGACTCCTGCACAAATGTTAGCTTTGAGGAGATTCAAAGAAGCAATAGTCTCATATGGTATCCACCCATCTTCTGTGAAGCAGATGTTAAACTATTGGCCAACTTGTAAAGGAATTATCCCTCAAGACTAGAGAGATTTGGTTACAGCCATCTTAGAGGCTGGTCCACAATTATAATGGAGGACCTTTGCAATAGTCTCATATGGCATCCACTCATCTTCTGTGAAGCAAATGTTAAACTCTTGGTTAACTTGTTAAACAATTATCCCTCAAGACTGGAGAGATTTGGTTACAGCCATCATAGAGACTGGTCCACAATTATAATGGAGGACCTTGTGCAAGGATGAGGCTAACTCCATTGAAAAATGAAGTAGAGCTAGAGGTCTTGAAATATCCCAATCACAACTTCTTGGAGAGGGTGATTATGCTGATATACAAAGACAATATTTATATGATGACCGATGACCACACACTAGCTTTGTGCCACATGGCAGCCTTGAATGCTTGGGACATAATTGAAGAAGTACAAGAAAAATGGTCAGTTACTAAAGTTATACAGGGCCCAAAAGAAACCTCTACTGATTTCTTACAAAGACTTACTTCAGCAGTGAATAGAATGATACCAAATTCAGAAGCTAGACAATAAATGAATCTCTGGCTTTTAAAAATGCTAATGCAAAATGCAAAAGTATAATTAGGGCTTAAAGGCTAGAATAACACCCTTAGAGGAATGGATCTGAGATATATTGAATATTAAATCTCATGATCATGATGATGCTTGGATAGGAGAGGTGATTTCCCGAGGTTTGAAGAAAAATAGTAATGTCAGGTGTTTCAACTGTGGTAAAGAAGAACACCTAAAAAGAGACTGTAAACAGGGTATTCCTAGAAACAATGTTTTTGCTAAGAATAATTTCAACATAATGCCCCTCCATTCTGGATTATGCAGAAGATGTGGCAAAGGTAGACACTGGAATAAATGTAGATCAACAAGGGACAGACAAGGTAATCCTTTGCCTTTGTCATTGGGAAACTTCCTGAGAGGCCTCTCACAAACCCCATATCAAATTTGGTTCAGTCCTTCACTGTCATTGTGGAAGAAACTCCTTCTCAGAGCAATTAAAGGACCTAATGCCTATTGTAAAAAATCATACTGCTCTAGATGATAGAACAGCTTTAGAAAATAAAACATAAATTTAAGGAAAATTTATTATTGCTTGTAGTAGGAAGTTTTCTCTGGTCCCGGCAGGGCCCCACAGTCCTGTGGCCCACTTATAAAGTAATCACTCAGAGGCTTAATATTAATTATAACTGCTCAGTCATTAGCTCAGGCTTACTACTGACTAGCTCTTACACTTAAATCAACCCATAATTCTTACCTATGTCTAGCTACATGGCTTTGTACCTTTTTTCAGTTCTACCTTGTCATCTTACTTCCACTGCTTCTGTTTGGCTACTCCTGACTCAGCCCTTCCCATCTCTGGGCAGTCACCCCTGGCAGGGCATATCAGGCAGTAGCCTTTTGAATTTCAGAAAGCCAGGCATGCATAACCTCCTGGGGAGGGCTATATGTTGGATGTAAGAGCAAGTAACACCTGTAGAGTTTCCATAGTGGCTGCCTGTTGTGGCAGGATGTGCTGTAGAAGACACTTTAAAAAGAGGAAGATTAAGAGCACTAACCTGCCAATTAAAACCTAAGTGAAAATCCAGGAGGGATCAAAGAGCCTCTTTATATCAAATTATAAAATAAAATTGATAAAGATGAGATTTGGAAACTCCCTATAGTTAGGGTTAGGAAAAGGTTTTGTTTTTTGTCTTTCAGGAGAAATAAGGCTAAAGAATCTGAAGACCACTGGACAAATGAAACATCTGAAGGAAAAAGACAAATCATCCAGAAAACTTGTCTCAAGAAAAAGGTTTTCTGCAGTGAACCATGACTACACCTAACAGGGAATTTGAAGTCTCCAAAAAGATGATGGGACCCCACAACAATGATCCCATCAGGTCTATGATAATACCACTAAGCTGACAAATACTACCCAAACATCAGCTTTGGACTACAAATTGGTCAGGACAATATTGAGATGGCTAGCTGAGATGTTATAGCCTCACAGACTACTCTAGTCAGGACTTGACCATAATCCAAAATTTTCTTTGTGTCCCCATAAGATTACCAGCACCCCCAATCAGCAGGAAGTAGCATAGAAAACTATGCACATATTCCCCCCAAAAAATGGATTGTGGATGTTTGTCTTTGTTTAGTAGTTAGTTAAAAATTGTTAATGGTCATAGTCAATCTCTTTCTAAAAGAAGAAAGGGGGATATGATATAGAAGTGTATTATATAGAAATAAGATAAAAAGATCATTAAATCTACTTAAAAAAGATACAAATATAATAGGATAAAAGGGTAGATTATTGAATCTACTCTGAAAAGAGAAAAAATAAGACTATAGATATAAGATAAAAAGATTATTGAATCTACTTTTAAAAAACAACTACTAGTTTTAAACACTTTACATTGGATTGGATTTTTGTATATTGTATACAAATTTTGTATATTCATACAAACTTGAGATTAATTTTATTAGAACATACTGTACATACATTTCTACTCTTGTTCAAGATATTGTACCTATACAGTTAATTTAACAATGTAATGCAAATTGCTAGTCCTTGAAAGTTATTATTATCAACTAATTAGGATATAAAGAAATGCAAGTTAGTAGTTAGTCATTACAATCAAACTTGTAAGTCCTATTAGGTATGTTTTCAAGGTCAAACAGATTATTTTAGATAGAGAGGTGGTCTTCAAACACTTCAGAGATCTACAGAATATGGCATTTAAGATTTTTTTTTTATGACAATGAGACATGTCTGTTCCTGGCAGCACTAGTCTACTTCAGAGAAGATAATGGGCATTGAATAAAAACCATATAGAGTTTACTTTCTTTGTGGCAGGTTAGCAACTGGGCAAGAAAATACCCTTTCTTCAACTTCTGACAGTATGCTATTTAAATGGACATGCAGGAAACATAAGAAAAGACTTCTGAACTTTGCCAAGGCAAAGTAGGACAGCCCTTCAGAAAATCCTGCTTCACAGATAAGTCTGTCAGATATACTAAGCCTGTAGGCCAAAGATGAATGCCCCAAAGTTGCAGAGGAACCTTGGGTGAATGTCCAGGCAGCCAGCTGTTTCTGTTATTCACACATTTTTTTTGGAAGTCACTTGTTTGCACTTCCTGCTTACTTAGGTAATTTTATTTCCTCCTTGTGTCTCTGAGGGACTTGAAGACTAGATAGTTATGGTTATAGGTTTTCTTGTTAACAAATTCAGAAAAGAAACTCACTAAAGATGTACAAATTATATCAAGTTTGAAAGACATCAAAAGATAGTTTTGGGTTGGAAATATAAGTTAGGATAGAAAATGATTAGGTACAACAATTTGGATTTACCAAAATAGGATAAATAATGAAGTATTTTCTCTGAATCTGTCAAACGTTAAAGAACTAGACATTCTTAATGTAATTCTTGACTGTATATATTATATATACTTATGATACTTACTGCATATAGTTTTTCTATTAGTTATAAACTTCTTTTATTATTTTAGACAAAAAGGGGAAATGTGGTGATATATTGTGTCCTCTAATAAAATTTGCCTGAAGATCAGAGAACAGAACAAGCCACTAAATTAAACATAGATGCCAGGTAGTAGTGACACATACTTTAATCCTAGCATTTTAAAGGCAGAGATCCATCTGGATATCTGTGAGTTCAAAGTCACCCTGGACTGCATGAGATTGACTCAGTCTAGGAGAGAAACCAAGCCAGGAACTGGTGGCATACACCTTTAATCCCGGCACTTGAGATTTCATGCCTTTGCTTGGGAAGCACACAAACCTTTAATCGCAGTAAGTGATATGTGGGCAGAGAAAGGTATATAAGGGGTGAGGAGGCAGGAATTAGAGCCTTTTCAGACTGAGGAGCTCTAAAGGTAAGACGTGAAAGTGGCTTGTTCCTTTGTCTCTCTGATCTTTCAATATTTTCTCCAATATCTGGCTTCTGGTTTTTTTTTTTTTTTATATTAAAAGACCATTTAGCAATTCATGCTACAGCATGCATTTATCTATTTGTAACCCCAATGGTAGAACTCATCACAGCATCCTAATATAGTGAAATCTAATTTCATCAGGAATTGGAATTATAGCTTCTCAATTTGATCACTGGTCAACCGTTTGATAGACTACTGCAACTCTTTCAGTGGCTATTACATGAATACTTACAACATACCTACATTGTTTTCAGTCTCTACACCTTCCTACATTTTTTAATTGTTGCTCTCTGTTTCCAAGTGAAAGGATTAGATTTCCTGGACATCTTACACAGTATGGGTTCAGGCATATGACTATCACATTCCAGACATTGTCCATTTCCTTACTGTCACTGTTTTCAACACACGTGACTGATACAGTTTATCTCAGAAAGCAAATGTTTATCCAATCACCAGTAAATTTCATGAAACAGAATGTTTGACCCCCTCCAGGATCTTCATCCAGTAGAACTGAGGTGGGGTCTCAGAATCTGAATGACCATGAAACTTAAGTTGGGGTTGATTAGATTGGCCAAGTGTCCCACTTTTGGGACTCTTGATCTAAAAAATGAGTAAATTAACTTGAAAATATTCCCAGGAAAAGAATGCAAGAAGTCATTATACTTAATCATGTGCCAAAAGAGGATATAAAGGTAACAAACCTATCACAATTTCTTAGACATAATTTAATATTGTTAGTAATATATGAAGAAAAGTGGGGATAAATGAAAAGAATAAAATAATATCATGAGTTCCCTATGGTCTCTGCAGCAAAGGAAGGAGGGGGAGAACATGAATCATAAAAGTAAAATAAATAGCTTACCACTGTAAACATATCTCACTTCTAATTTTGACTGCTCTCTTCCTGATGCTATGAATCAATATACATGAGAACATGAGAATAATATTAACATTTAAATTCATAAAAATAAAAAATAATATTTTTATGATACTAGCTCTTTAAAAACCTTGGTTCCAAAATATTTTTCCCTTTAATGATTTATTAAATTTTATATTTCATAAATCTGCCTTGAATTCCTGCTACAGGGCAGATGATATTATAAATGACATGATAGGAGAATAATATAAATATTTCTAGGCCACAAGTAAAATTTTATAGAAATTTGTCCTTCATTGTAATTTTATTCTTTTATGAAAGCCATTCCCTATTCACTTTTAATATGATATTTTTCATGTGTTTTTGAGAATGTATCTAATGTAATAGTTTTTTCAAAGGAAAAAAATATAATTATCACTCATTTGTTATTGTACCCAATTATATTATTAATTCCTTTGGCCTGGATGAATTTTCTCTGAGGTTCTTCTTCTCAGATTTCTTTGGACTATTTACTTATTCTTTTGCATTCTCTCATGACTTTCAACACAATCGTTAATGAGTACACAAATATTGCTTATACATCAATCTTGTTTCATTAGGTATACATATATTTACCAACACTTTCAAAGCAAGTTTAGAGTCTGTTTAAGTACATATATGATCATTTTGATTTATGAATAAACTATATTTTTCATTGTTTATTAATAATTATTTTCATTAATATTAATGTTTCCTTGGTATTTTTCATGACAGTATGTTACCTTGAAAATTATGTCAGATGATAGTGTCCTTAAGCAGTACAGTATTTACCTAGGGTGGTCAAGGTCTTGAGTTCAATGTCCAACAAAATAAGCCCCCACCCTCAAATATTCTTGATATCAGTTTGTCTAGAGCTATTACAAAGATATATATCAATATATGTTATATACAACTACCTATTTTTAAGAAAATGTTTTAGAGTCTAATAATGTAAATTTACAAACATCCTTATAATTGTAGTGAGTACATATGCAAATACACGAGTCTCAAAAACAATCTTTTCACTACAAATAAGTTACAGCACTTTATGGATATGATTCTCGGTTACTACCAATGCTATACTTCACTACACTAAACCCAGTGAGCAGCTGGACTTACTGCACCACTACCCCAACATGTGATGGTCCTTCTATTTGCATAGTTTAGCCTGGCCTCACTTTGAATCCTGAGGTTTGTTGCAGCACACTTTCCTCTTTCTGAGTCTTCTCTCTGGTGATACCTGTTTTGAAAAATGTTGCTAACCTGAAATTCTTGCTGGAACGTCACTTCTTATAAGGACTGCTGTGTTTACTACACTTAAATGACAGCCTTGACTGTGACATACTTCATCCGTGTGGTCCTGTCTTCCTTTCCCCAGTGGACTCTGACATGACTTATAATTGCTTGTTTTCCAAATGTATTTCCCCTTGCAGGAACATAGATTCCATGCCTTCAGACACACCTGTTGGCTTAATGAATACAGGTGTATTATTTGAAAGGATTTTGGTGTTTCATTTCATTTTTCTATAGAAATGGCAAGAGTTCAACTCCTGTTTGTAGTCACTAAGCTCATTGATTTGCAGAGAGTATAAATGATAACGAGAAAACAACAACTGTGATCAAGTACTTCCAGCTTGATGTGACACAGGTTAGGGGACATCAGCACAACTGGAGACCCCACTCCACATGCTGCTTTTCCTTCCTTACCGGCTAAATTTGTCACAGAAAAGATAACTTTGAATAGAACTTATTTTTCTCCCAAATGACTCTTTTCTCCTTTCTCAGAAATCCCTGGGGTGTTAAAAGTCAGAATCAAACACCAAAGGAAGTTCTCTTCTGCAGTGTGGTAATTGATTTAGCCTAGTGTTGAAGAATAATCTTTTGTCCATGCTTTTCTCCCTCTGGTGACACAGAAGCCTTTTGAAATGAAGTATTGTGAGGAAGTCATCTCTAGGGCCTGTCCCTATTATAGCAAGCTTCATAATTTAAATGTATCACTAGTAAGAGTCCGTGTCTACAGTTGGAGTTTCTTAAGGGAGTCAAATATAGTATGAAGAACAACTGGAATAATAATGTAAGTCTAACTAGGGGAAATTGGTTCTTTTTCTCTAAAGAAAATATATTAAATTTTGTTTATGTTCTTGAAAAAAGTGTATGAAATTATAGAGACCATACATTTACTTGCCTGACAAGTTTTTGGTGCACTTGAAATGGGTTATAAGAAGTAAATATCAACTTAATATGTTTCTGAAAGGAAAATTTTTAAAAATTAATTCATTTTTCAGATAACATTTTTATCTTTATAATGCTATTTTGTCATGTATGCTACTTTATTTAGGTCAATGACATGGCATGCTCATAATTCATTTTAAATATCTGAAAACCTATGCACATATGCCAAAAACTTTTTTCATAAATGGTGTTTGCTAAATATTTATATGTTTTGCATTTGTAGAAAATCACTGTGGTACAAACCTAATATTTAATTACATTATAGTATGTCATTACACATGATTTTACATGAATGTATTATTTATAACATGCAATAATATATGGTATAGGTACATAATACATTGTATGTCACATAAAATAGTACACCAAAACTAAGGAATCAAAGATGTGTTTTCAAACATCTGTCCTGTGGGTTTGCTCTCCTTTTCATCTTCTCCTTTCTTCCATATGTCCATGCCACTTTTTGATTAAGCTTTGTTGCCTCCAATGTTATAGCTGACTGCTTTCATTTTATTGTAATTACTATCCTATCCTCTTCACTTAATATACCCCACCAAGAGATCCAATTCTAGTTTCCTGGCCTTATTTGCAGATCCAGATTAAAACACAAAAGGAAACGAATTTAGAGCTGGGGTTCACCTGCAATTTTAATGATTTCGCATTATTTATAGTTGAATAATATTTCATTGTTTAGATGTTCCTTGTTTTCCTAATGCTTTAATCTATTGGTAGCTAGATTTATTACATTTTGTAACTATTATAAATAGAATAAAGCTTCAACAAATATAAATATGCAAGTGTCTCTGTAATGAGATATGAAGTCCAGTGGGTCTGTGCCCAGGAGTGGCAGAGCTGAATCATAAGACAGTTATATTTACATTGTTTTATTTTCATAAACGTCTTAAAATTATTGTATACATCATTTTCCCAGGTTATGTTTATTTTCAGATATTTAATTTACTGTGTGTGAAAGGGTAGCTATTGTAATGGATTTTTTCCTGATTTCTGTTTTGAGCTTCTTTTTTGGGATTTATGTTTTTCCTTTTTGCAACTTTTATAAATTAATAAAATGCATTTTGATCAACTTTATTATTCTTTCTATATCCTCAAATATAACCCCTATCTTTCTCAGCACTTTTTCCTTACATATTAAGTTTTTATATTTTTAAATTTTAACCTAGTTTTCCCATTTAGTGTTTTGTATGTGTATATGTGTAGGATAGTATGCTGGAGCATGGGAAGCCTCCCACTGACTGTATCTCTGAAGAAAACTTACTCTTCCTGACCCTATCAGTTATCAACAATAGCTTCTCAGGTAGGTGAAACTCTGTACATGACACTGGGATGGAGTGGGATTTTGTTTGGCCTGATGTTTGCACATCTTGAGTCTTCAGACTCAGTCACTGTGAGTTCATGGGGGCTATGAGCCTATCATGCCTAGGGAATACAGTTGCAATGCAGAGGTTCATTACTTATGGACCTTGCAATCATTCTTCTACCTTGTCCATGATAATTCCTGACAAATAAGAGGGACATGAGGTATAGATTTCCCATTTGTACCTGAGAATTCAATGACCATATTCTCTGCATATTTACCAGGTATGAGTTCCTGTGTTGATCACTATTTACTGCACAAAAAAAAAGCTTCTAGATTAGGGTTGAGAGATGAACTACTCTGTGGGTATAAAGATAAGACCTTAGGAAGCAATGTATAACTATAACCATTTATCAGTATACTTGTATTAGGTTCTTGTCCAGTGTCTATGATCTAGCCAGAAATGCATATGTGGCCTAGTTAATGGTAGAAAGAGTAAGTTTCTTTAGGTGGGTTAGGATTTAAGTCTATTCAGAAAGTGATTGGTTAGTCCCATGAGATGCATACCACTATTGTACCAGCAGGAAAACCTTCCCAGGTCAGTTGTTACTGTATCTTGCTTGATTCACAATTCTGTAAGACTACATAGTTTTCTTCCCCTGGTATCACACATGGCACCTTCTAGAAATATGAAAACTAGCCAGGAGGCATGTGGTTTCTAGCTTTGTACCTGCTTGATTTCCTGTACAATGACTCAAGTATGTTGTTTCTTCAGGAATAGGGTCTAACTATCAAGTACTGGAGGGTAACCATGAGCAACAGTGATGACCTATAATGTTAGGCTACTGGGCCATATTTTCCATCAAACACTAATATACGTATGCTCAGAAGAGAAGCTGGCTCTATCATCAAGTTCACAGTAAATTGACATTCTGTAAAGTTGGTTATCCCAAAGAGTCTGCTGAGGTTAATTCAACTGTGGAAAGATTAAGATGAGAAGCAAAGTTCATGAGATATGAAGCAGTTGTAAATCTACATGTTAGTCATGACCTGTCCTCAATCCTTTCCATTAGCCTGGCCTTTGTACTTTCCTCTATCATATCTTTAAATAACTGAATTCTGTCTAGTCACTGAATCTGGTGTTGTGTGCCCATTGAAACCTCTTCTTCCACAGGGATATCTGACAAAACAGTTGAATTTGCATTGTAAAACTTAAACTGATGCAATAAATTATTCCTCAATTTTCATACGAATTTTTAGTTGTTTTAGGAAATTGTATAGTTTTGTGTGTCTATTTGGATTGGTGTGTGCATATGTGTGCATGTGTGTGTGTGTGTCTGTGTGTGTGTGTGTGTGTGTGTGTGTCTGTGTCTGTGTGTATGTGTCTGTGTGTGTGTCTGTGTGTCTGTGTGTGTGTGTGTGTGTCTGTGTGTATGTGTGTGTGTGTGTGTGTGTATGTGTGTGTGTGTGTGTGTATGTGTGTGTGTGTGTGCGCGCGCGCACGTGCATACATGCACGTGTGTTCTGTGATGTTATCCCAAGATTGTTTACAGAATTATGGTTTGGAGTTTATTTAGAGATGTCTTTTTAACTTACACAGTAGGTATACCACTCAAGAAAATGTTTCTGACTCTCTCATCAATTCCTTTTCATGAATTTAAATCGTCAAGGAGGAGTAGAGTCCCATAAACCCTGTATCACCCTTTGATAGGGTGTTGAGATCGCAATATTGTGGAGTTCTTGTGCAGGTAAACACAATTGTTCTGAGTTCAAGAATGCAGAATCCATGATATATACTGAAGTCCATGATCCACAGCACTACCCTTCTGCTTTTGCTCTTATGTTCTTTATATTCCTTCCTCTGATATATTCTTTGAACCACTGAGAAACTGTAGTTGTCATATTTATGTATGGGCATTAAATCATTAACTTATTCTCTTTACTTGACCAGTTTTGAATCTCTAGTGTTAATACACATGACACTGCAACTAGAAGCTTCTCTGATCAATGCTGATGCATTTATTCTTTGATGCTCATAACCATAGATATTTAGAAGGCAAATTTATATGCACAACATGCTGTTTACTTAGCAAAAATATTAGCTTCCTTCATAAGACTCATAACCTCTTTAATTACTGAATGTTGATCAGAGTTATAATATCAGCTATGAATTCTCTCCTATATAGTGAGCATTAATTCCAATCAGAAAGAAATCAGCTAATTCCATAACACAAAAGCTGTTATTCTAGTGGATTTATCTTACATGTTGTTTGCTGCTGTTGCAGAATCCACAGCTGAAAAATATTAAGACAATACGCTATCCCTAGCTGTTGTAGCCTGTGTGGTATCCTCAAGCATTGGGAGGAAGTTTCCAATCTAATTGGTGTTTGATTGTTCTAGTTGTATGGAATCTTCATTGTGGTGGACAATCAAAAACATGGCTGTGATAGTTTGAATGAGTTAGCCCCATAGGCTTATGCATTTGAATGTTTGATCCCTAGTTGAAGAATTGTTTGGGGAAGGATTAGGTGTGGCTTTGTTAGAGGAAGTGTGTCACTGTGGTGGTATTGTGTTCCCCGAAATATTGTGCACCTTAATAAACTTATCTGGGGTCAGAGACAGAACAGCCACAATATTAAAACATAGAGGATAGGTAGTGGTAGCACACGCCTTTAATCCTAGCATTCCAGAGGCAGAAATTCATGTGTTCAAGGATTCAGCCAAGCATGGTGACTCACGCCTTTAATCCCAGGGAGTGATAGTAGAAAGCAGAAAGGTATATAAGGTATGAGGACCAGAAACTAGAAGCATTTGGCTGGTTAACCTTTTAGGCTTTGAGCAGCACAGTTCAGCTGAGACCCATTTGGATGAGGACTCAGAAGCTTCCAGTATGAGGAAACAAGACCAGCTGAGGAACTCACGAGATGAGGAAGCTGTGGCTTGTTCTGCTTCTCTGATCTTCCAGCGTTCACCCCAATAACTGGCCTCAGGCTAGATTTTATTAATTAGACCTTTTAAGATTCCTGCTACATGTCACTGGAGGTGGACTTACAGGTTTAAAAAGCCTGCACCCTTCCCGTTTAGTCTCTCTCTCTTTTTTCTCTCTCTCTTCCTCTCTCTGTTTTCTGCTCGTAGATCAAATGTAATTACTCAGCTATTGCTTCAAGTCCATGCCTTCCTCCCTATTACCATGCTCACTGACATCATGGTCATTGACTGACACTCTGAAACTGTAAATAAGTCCCAAATTGAATGTGTGTTTTTTTTTTTAAATAAGTCTTCACAGCAATAGAAAAGTAAATAAAATGAGGGTCAGTTGCCTGAAATGTTTTTTACAGTCTTCAGAATAACACTGACTATCAAGTTGTAGTAAGGAAGGGCATTCCTGGCAGTGGGATTTTTGTTTAATAATATGTGCCTTCTGATAGCAGCTTAACCCATCTTTATTTTGTCCATTCTTTCATACTTTTCTTAAGATTAATATATCAAGTGTCATTTTTTTCTTATGAAATTTTTACACACTGTTAAGTTTCCTTGACATTCTCCCACATCCCTATTCTTTTCACATCATTGAACCCAGTTCCCAGTCAATTTTTTTACAGCCATTATAATGGTCAAAAGAAGAGAATATATGTTCCCCAGGGATGCCACAGCTAAGCACAAGTGTGAATTTGATTAATTTCAATGATACCTTAGGCTTATGTTGTCCTTTGTCAAAGAGATAATTATTCATTGTAACCTTAGAGAAACAAATGAAATTGACAAATCCTTACTCTAGGTTTCATTTACAGGGACAATTGTGGGTATGGTACAAATTGTCATAAAAGTCCTGGGAAAATATCAAAAATGGTCAATTAAAGTTATTCATGTTTTAGGGAACTAAAATTGCAAACAATTAATATTAAGGTATAATAGAATGTAAGATGAAGGAGGTAAGCTTGCATCATGGACTGTGGAAAGAAACGGATATAATTCAGATTCTCATGATTTATTACTTTGAGATAATCTGCAACTACCCATGAACAGCCATGGAGATTGTCTTAGTTAGGTTTTTTATTGCTAAAATGAAACACTGTGAGCAAAAAGCAAGCTGGTGAAGAAAGGGTTTATTTGGCTTACACTACCTCACTGCTGTCCTTCACTGAAGGAAGTCAAGACAGGAACTCAGAAACAGGACAGCATCCTAGAAGCAGGAGTTGATGCAGTGGCCATGAAGTAGCACTGCTTCCTGGCTTGCTTCCTCTGGCTTGTTCATCTTTCCTTCTTACAGAACTTAGGACCACCAGTTGATGAATGGTGTCACCCACCATGGACTTTGGCCTACCCATATTGATCACTAATTGAGAAGATGCCTTACATCCAGATCTCACGGAGTCATTTCCACAACTGGGGCTTCTTCCTGTCTGAAGACTCTAGCTTTTGTCATGCTGACAAACAAAACCAGCCAGTACAACTGAGCACTTGTCAACTCCCAACACAAGCACATCATTAGTAAACCACATCTCTTCCTTTCTTATTCATCCCTAAGATCATACATTAAAATCATAAATAATTTTAAAAGTCCCACACTCTTTATAAATTTAAATACATTAAAATTTCAGTTTCTTAAAATATCCAATCACTTTTAACAGTTTAAGTCTTTCCTCTGTGGGCTCCTGGAGTATTGTTGTGCTAGGCTTGATCATGCTTTGTTTGAAGGAATGTGAACCTTGGGATTGTTGATTAGAAAAGCAGTTGAACATTTTAAGTGCTGCTTAACAGCCCATACTGGTAGGAGCATGGAAGACTGGTGCTGAGGATTACTTGAACTGTGGGGGACTGGCTAGAGAGATTTCAGAGAAGAATTTTAGTATGTTTCCTAGAGATCTTGTGTTATTTTGGTGAAGAATGTGGATGCTTTTTGCCCTTGTCCAAAGATTCTGCCTGAGGTTAAGTATAGAGGCTTGGATTAATTCCAATGGCATGGAAAAAATCTCAAAAGAGCCTAGTATAGATTTTGCCTTATGGTTACTAATGTTCATACTTATAAAGATTTATAATGAAAATGAGCAAGCCGAGCATTGAAAAATGCAAAATATACAATTTGAGAAGAAAAGGAGCATCAGGAAGTAGAATAGAGCTAATTCTAGTTTTCAAGGAGATTAACATTAAGAAATGTAATAAAGGGCATTCTGATCTCAGGGCAAGATCCCACAAGGCTAAATTCCCAAAGGAATTAAAGAAAGTCTTAAATCCAGGGGTAGAGGTGCATGCTTTTAATCCTAGCATTCCACAGGCTGAACTTGGCATTTCTTTGATTTTAAGGCCAGCCTGGTCTACAGAGCAAGTTCCAGGACAGCCAAGCTTTAGCAGTGAAGGAAAACATGGAAAACAGAAAGCTGGTGAGCATGTAACTAAACAAGTGGGCCATGTTCCAGCCACAGCAAGTTGCAGAACTTGACAGCTTCACATACATAGTTTTGGCTTTAGAGTAAAGACAGAAGAAAGGCATTATAGAACCTTTCTCTGTAATTAAGGGAAGCTGCTGAGGCCAGGCATGTGTCAGGACTGTTCCTGAAATGGAGGCCTAGGGAGGCCATTGCATGAAGCTGTGAAGGTGAAGCTTGAGTTGTTTTGCAGAACCCAAGATTTTGGAGATGCCAGAGCTATAGGATACCTGCTGAGAAAAGTTGCTAATGGAGTAGAGCCATCCCAAGATTGAAGCATGTTGCAGTCAACAAAGCTGAAAGGAGTTGACGATCTGAAGAGTGTTTGGACATCAGACACAGAGATACAGAGCTTAGAGTTTGCCTAGCTGGTTTTCAGACTTGGTTTGGTCCAGTATTTCCTCACTATGCTCCCTTCCCTATGTTTCGCAAAGGTATAGATCCTGTGCCATTATATTTTGGAAGTATGTGATCTACTTATTGATTTGATTTTACAGGGGATTAGAGTTAAGAAATTGCATGAATACCAGAAGAGACTTTGAATTTTAGACTTTTAAAATTTGTCTCAAACATAAAACTTTTATGTTTGAGAAAGTTATAGACTATGGGGAGTGTTGAAGTTGGACTTAAGGCATTTTTGCATCATGATATGGCTACAAACCTTTGGGAACTTGGAAGTGGAATGTGGTGGTTGGAAAGAAAATGGCCCCCAAAGGAAGTGACACTAATACGAGATGTGGCTTTGTTGAAGTAGGTGTGGCTTTGCTGGAGAAGTATGTCACTGTGGTACAGTCTTTGAAGTCTCATATAAGCTCAAAGCATGGTCAGTCTCTCAGACTACTTCCTGTTGCCTGTGGGATCAAGATATAGCTCCTTCTACACTCCCAGCTCCTTCTTTAGCACCTTGTCTCCTTGCATGCTGCCATGTTCCACCATAAAGATAATGGACTGAACCTCTAAAACTGTAAGCCACCTAATTAAAAGTTTTCCTTTATATGAGTTTCCATGGTCGTAGTGTTCCTTCACAGCTATAGAAACCCTAAGACAATGGTCATCTCAGCTGTGTTTCAAGTCCCTGGCAGAAGGGACTTTATTGGGTGTTTGAGATTGGAAGCCCTTAGGATGGTGTACTGTTCTGGTACAGAAGTCTACAGCACTAAAGGTGTTTCCATGGGTCTGTGATTGGGTCCTTTAGGAAGAAGGAGCTTTGTCACACTTTCTGGGGTGGGGGGGTGAAGTGAGGTGGGCTAGAAGCATTGATGGGATCGGTAGCAGTTCTGCAGTTACAGACACTGTTTTCTTGACCTAGGGAGAAACCGTTGCTGTAGCTATCCTGCTTAAAAGAAAAGTCATGTATCTCCCCAAGTCAATCTGACTAGAAGACTCAATGAGAATGAAAAGAAATATGTTTGAAGAATTTAGTACCAGCCTCATAGATGGGATCAAAGAAGTGTTGGTGTGAACCTGAACATCATGAATAAAAAACATATTGATCATATGTTTTCCACAGTAAATATTACAAAGAATTATTCGAACTGGCTGTTCAGAAGGAACTCTGTCCTTAAGAACAAAGTAACATTCATTTCAATTTGGCTGTTACAAATATTATGAGCAATAATTACAGGAACAAATACAATTGTAATTTGAGTTTAATTAACCATACATATGTGAATTTACATGAATTTTATTAGGTACCAAACCTTTGAAGACACAATACCATGAAAACTTCTATTTTGCTGTATTTGCAACCCTCATAAATAAATTCCTTAGCTCATAATACCACGAACTGCCTCTATTCACAAGTTCACTTGGGTAAAAATATAAATGTAGGCCTTCCTAGGACCGCTCACTTCTAGTAGTGCTGAGAGACCAAGAAAGGGACAAAAGTTTATTTATTTTTACATAAAATCAAATTAGAAGTTATATGAGTCCTTTGTTTCTTTAATACTGATTAAACATAGTCAATCTATGGGAGGCTTTTGCTAGAACCACTTAGAATCACTATGAGAGGCTAGAGATGCTATTCTGCCAGAAGAAAATGAATACTCAATGCAAGCCTAAATCTAAGCATTAACTTTAATATTTTATTTAAGAGATAGCTGTTAGAATTCTGTACATGTGCAGCTCGGAATCTTGCCTGGCATCTTTAAACCATCAGTGAGCAACTGCATCCCAGCCTTAAAAGGTCTCACATGGATCTCCACGCTCTCTCTCTGTGCTCCTCTTTCTGTTTCCTCTCTGCTGTCTGCTCTGCCCCGCTTCCCTCCTCTGCCAGGTCTGACTCCTTCCCTGCCTTTTCCCCCCATTAAAGCTCTAAAAACTAGCCAGCCTGGTCTACAAAGCAAGTTCCAGGAAAGGCACAAAGCTATACAGAGAAACCCTGTCTCGAAAACAACAACAACAACAACAAAAACAATAAAAGCTCTAAAAACTAATATTGGGTTTTGCCGTGGCCGTGACTCTCTTCCCCTGACCCACCAGCGCCATTTTTTTCCTTTCAATAGTAATTTCAGAAATATAAATCAAGTTCTGGAACTCCTGTTTTAGGTGAGTTAGGATAATATACCATATTCAGTAGAACTGAAAATAATTTAAAAAAAGATACATCTTAAGATATGTTTGTAGCCTTTTTAGATGTTGGAGTACTCAGATCTAAGAGAATGGTAACTGGTTATAATGAAAACTAATATTTCAGTTACACATGGTAATGTGGTGCTCCACCACATCCGAGTTCTGCTCTGGAAAATACTAAAGGAAGAGAAATTGCTACACATACAATGTGCCTTCCTGAATGCTCTGTGTGATTGTTATTGCCATGCGACATAATGCAGCCGGCAATCATGAGGAATACAGCTCATTGCCTTTCTGTCTTTTAGCAGCAATTTTTCTTCAGAGGCTTTTTATTTACCTTCAGTTTATGCTGAATTAAAAAAATCTTCTTCTCTAAAAATACCAAACCTTTGGCTATATAAAAGAGGAAACTCTCTAATTAAACTATTTGGCTTAAATTATATGTGTATGCTATATTTTTAATGGACAGCATATTTACCAATTTTATTGAATCAAAATAAATATATTATAAATTAGATTAGATACAATCAGAAATTAAAAGGTTAGAGTTAATGTATTTATGCGTCTGTCTTTGAATTTTCTGTTTCCAATAAAGAGAAATTTCTTGAGTTTCCTTCATTGATATTTTTACTACTATAGTACTTGTGTGAAGCATTACACCTAAATGTAGTTAGAATATAATGACCTTGATATACAATGAAGTATGCTACATTTACATTTATATATTTTAATTTATTTATTTTGAAGATTTTATTTACTTTTGTTAATTTGTGTTTGTGTGTGTGTGTGTGTTTGTGTGTGTGTGTGTGTGTGTGTGTGTGTGTGTGTGTGTGTGTGTATGCATAGTGATAGTCTCCTAAGGAGGAAGATGGATACTCAAACCTGGAGGTATGGGCAGTTGTGAACCTCCTGACTTGATTCTAGGAACTGAACTGTGGTCTTCTGCAAGAGCAGTATGTGCTCTTAATGGCCGAGCTATCTCTCTAGTCTCAAGCCCCATGTTTTTAATAATTCACAGAAACTCCACATAAGAAGAAAAATAAGCATCATTCTTGCAGGTATTTCCTCACTTATTTATTTGCTGTACAATTGCATAATTGACAAAATTAAAGGTCACCATTACATTCTGGCCAGAAGTAGTATAAAATTATAGAACATGCCTAGAGTATTTTCTTATATTTTTACTTTATTAAAGTTATCTTCTTTGCTAATTACAGAGTATTTTAAGATGCAAGACATTCTATAAATAGTTAAAAATAACTTGTAGCTGAATAATAGAGTGTTTTTTAAGAATAAATAAAACTAACACAAAAATCTTATTGGTATCCTTATTAAATTCTTATACAAAATAGGTGAATTCAAATTATCTTGTTAAATGGAAACTGGTGTTTTGTTTTTTTTTTTAATATTTGAAGTGCTTTGACCCTACTCATTACATTAGTCTTTTTTTTGTCTAAAGTTAATAAGACATTCCCCTAGAATATGTTATGCTTATGAGCTATTCAATATCTCAGATTTTGCCATTTCTGATCTTAGGAAATAGAAACACTTAGTAATAAAATGTAAGTATACAAAGTAATAAATGAGATAGCATGTGTAAAGGTCTGAAAGTCATATTTATCTCTCAGTCCTTTCACTTTATAAAATGTTGTCATATTCAGGTACTCCAGCTCAACAAACATTACATTTGTCTGCTATCTGTACATAGTATTTTATCTTCTTAGGAAGAAGAGAGAGAGAAAAGAAAGTGGAGAGAGGAAGGGGGCTGGAAGGAGGAAGCAGAAGAAATGCTATCCCACATAAATGCTAGTACCTTAAGAATGTAAGGTAAAAATCTCCACATTATTACTAATAAACGAAGAAATCATTGCAGGTTGTTTATTTTCAGGTATTCCTATGACTCCCATCAATAGTTAAAATATATAAAGTATTTGGAGAATAATTGAAAACAACAAGATAAATCTGTTTAACAAAGTGAAGGTGATTTTTGCACACTTATAATTTCAAACAGCTCTTGTTTTTGTTGTTGTTGCTGTTTTCATGAATGAATACAAAGACAAAGTGATGCAGTCAGTGAGGAGAGTGTTCCCAATTCCCTTCAAGAGGAGCCTTCCGTGCTTTTTAACTTCTTGTGCTTCAGCTATCCTTAGAGAAGTTAGGATTTTGCTGTAAAAACACTAAATTTTCATCTGCATTCTATAAACAAAATCAAATTGAAAACGAAACTCAGGTGTTTGTCTTTAGAGACCTGTGCATGAAACGCTTTTACTTTGCCTAGTATTTAATGCAGCTGTATGGATATTGAACAAGAAAGATCTATGAAGAGATGATGCGTGCTGATGAATAATCTGTAGGAAAGGGCCAGGTAAACACAAGGACTCCCACTGTGCAGCTCAGTCTTCTAGACATAAAGGATTTAAAGGGCTTTTTTCTTTAAACACAGTAAAGACAGAGTTCTGATCTGCCAGTTTCCAGTTCAAACAAGCTGCTGTTGAAATGTAGTAGAAAAAGAAGATAAGTGTTTGAAGGCATCTAAACCTTATCACTGGATAAGTTTATATGTTTATGGACAGCGTTAGCTTGTTTTCTTCAGCTATATTTTCTTTTTCTTTTTTTTTTGTTTTTGTTTTTTTGTTTTTGTTTTTTCAAGACAGGGTTTCTCTGTGTAGCTTTGGGCCTTTCCTGGAACTCGCTTTGTAGACCAGGCTGGCCTCGAACTCACAGAGATCCACCTGCCTTTGCCTCCTGAGTGCTGGGATTAAAGGCGTGCGCCACCACCAGCTGGCCTTCTTCATCTGTATTTTCATTGACCATTTTTATGATAGGTTTCAGATATTGATAATATTATCACTTAGATTTTGAAAAATCAAACATATAAATTAACTGTCCCTCAACATGTGATATATTAATCATATGCAAAAATATAACATATAAATATAAAGTTAAATATCCCTTTAAAGTTTATACTGATGCAGTTCTCTAAATGGAACTTTTAAATTTAATAGCAACTATGATAGTTAACATTGATTGTCAACTTGACAAAATCCAGATTGACTCAGGAGAAAAACATCTGGAACTGTCTGTGAGAGAGCTTCCAGATTTGCTTAATTGAGAAGGGCACACCCACTCTAATTGTTAGTGACATCATGAGGACCAGAATTAATCTCTCTCTACATCCTGCATGTGAATGTGATGTGACTATTCACTTGAAGTTCCTCTTGCCATGACTTCCTTGTCTTCAAGCGCTGTACTCTTGAACTGTATGCAAAAGTAAATCCATCACTAAGTTGTAAAAAATAAGAAAGTAATAGTTAACCTTTAATTTCTTTCTGATAAAAAGTTAGAATAAATTCGTTGAATTTGATAAATTTCTTTACAATGATTAAGCTGATTTACTTAAAGCAATGTGGATTATGGTTATAAGCTTAGTAGCTTAGTTTATTCTTCAGACATTGTCATTAAAATACCTAATAAAAACATAAGAAAATAAAATAACTACATTTCACCTTGGTTATTGACAGGTCATTTACTATATTTAGAGTAATAACCTGGAAATGTCATTCAGTGGTAGACATTTTATAATCCCCTCAGTCCATATGGTTTGTCCCACAAGCTTCAGGATGGATCTTTACGTGGGTATAGATTCAGGCCAAAGTCACATATGATTGGTAATCACCTATCCTAAACATGAACACTGATCTATGAAGAAGATATTAGAAAAGCTACTCTTGCTTACTTTCTTGGGTAGCCATCCCTGGGAGGCCCTCTTATAACTGCAAAAGCTGTATTTGCCTGAGAAGGAGCCAGAGATGAACTGAGGCCAGAGACAGTAAAGAAATCAGTGCTGAACCCATCCTTTCTGCTCTCATATCTGTGCTTTCCTCCAAGCAAACATGGAACTATGGGACTTACCAGTTATGTGAATCAATGCATTTTACTTTTTCCATTAGCTAAATTACTTTCGTTTCTCTGTCATTTGCTACTAAATAAGATCAACTTCCCTAGTAAGATATGCTTTTCTCCTCATACTAAGTTATTTCGCTTCCTCATCCATACATAACTAATATGTATGCCACATAAACCTTTGAAATAATGGCATGTTTTATGTACAAAAGGTCATATTAAAGAACTCTTGCTGACAGTGATAGTTTAATAAATTTCTTAAGTATGCATTTACAAACATGCACACACACAATTTTAGTAAGAAGTAAAATTATAAATCATATATGAACAAATACCTATAAGAAAACTCTACTCTTTTATAATATATCTTTACATATTCTGCTATATATAATTAGGAGATTAATATTGATCTGATCTTTATTTGGATCTTTATACCTTTATAAGCTCTTAATGAAAGCATAAGTATAAATGTAAATATAATTCTATTTTTCATGTATAGATTTGTTCTCTTTTTGGGTGGCAATGATCAGAGAATGATTTTGACAGAATTCTGGATGCTGGAAATCTAAGATTAGGCAGCTAGTGTCGGCTAGTTTTAAGTGAAGAATCCTTGAAGGTCATGGACTACCCATGTCTCAAAACATGCTTACATGGTAGGAAATAGACTGAATTTTCTCCCTCCCTTTCACCTTCAAAACCTACCATATATCCTTCCTTTCAAATTCATGGTGTCTTTTATCATTAATTATTGTTACATGCAGATATATGTATATGTATATATATATGTATATATATATACTTATATATATGTGTGTGTATGTGTTTATATAAGTATATAATTGTAAATATAACCTGCTAAATCTATATACTTTTTGTGTATGATTTCATGCTGACCATTTGGTATTGGATAATCAATGGGTATACTCTTCCCTGGAAAAGACTTCCTGCTCTCAGCATTCCTTTGTTATATGTAGTTCTATGTGTGGGATTTTGATCTAAAGGGGAGTTAAAGTTCTCTTATAAGGACATTAATCATTCAGATGATAGTCTTCTACAAAAGAACTTACCTTAATGTCATAACACTGGTCTAGGATTTTACTTTTTATATCCCAAATGGCTGGGACGTAGATATTCACAGTATAACACAGATAAGGAAAACTTTTGTCTCCTCAAGAATTTTGTAACAATTTCTTTCATTATTTTTTTAAATTTCTTCAATTGAAAAATTATTAAGAACCATCATTAACATTAATATGCTTAATGTGTTATAGTAGACACACCATAGGTTTATGTAATTAACCTAATTTTATGAAATTAACATTTCACCAAAATTTTCAGTCTCAGTGGTGCTTGGAGCTTAGTGTCATCTAGCACATGTATTTGATGCTACAAACAAAGTTTAATTTGTTAGTGTTTGAAACTAGTGGAGGACTCAGTATTGCTACCTATCTATCAATAGTCAGAGGAAATATTTGATTAGATCTAATAGCAAGATTTCAATATGTTTCATTTTAATGAGTTTATGAATACACACCTACAAAATTCATTACAGTCATTTGTAGATTGCACCAAGCAGTCACAAGGATAGCATAAAGTAAGGGTGCAGTAGCATCAAGAATACTTTGCCAGTTATCATCAGCTCTCTTACTGGACTTAGGAGCAGCTCAACAAGAGGAAAATTATGCTTGGTACTAGAAACTTAGCCACCTCTGGCTAGTGAAGTCATTAATCTTGGAGGAGAGTCCTACCACCCTACCTTACCAGCCTAATCTCTTATGACATCCTCGGCAATTGTTCTTATGTCTACATACAATTGCAGCTCTCTCCCTTCACCAGTGAAGCTTTCTTTGTGAAAGACGGACAGCATTACAGAAAACAACAGTGGATAAAAACGCAGAGTTGTGGAGTCCAGTTCCACTGACACCCTGGCAAAACAACTTCTGCACCCAAATTTCAGCAATCATTGCAGGGTGGGGTGGGAGATTTTAAGAGCCAGACTCAGGGAATGTGCTCTGGAATTATATCTCCCAGAAATTGCAGAGAAGCTATCTATACCAATGAAGTGTCATCAACGTGGCTTCCTAAACATGGACTGATATGGCACCAATTAGCATTCTTTGGAAGGGAGAAAGTTCATGAGGCCTCTACTCTAGATAAAAAAACAAAAAACAAAACAAAACAAAACACACAAAAAACTACAGGCAACTAAGAAGGCTAAGAACAGGAGAAATAGTCTTCCAAAAGGAAGAGCACATCAAGTGGTTCTCTACTACCAAGCACCCCATCCTAAAAACATATACATATAAGTAACGCTAGATTGTAAGGCTGTATTTATATATTTAGGAACACACGCTTACCCCCCCCACACACATACACACATGCAAACACACAAACAATTAAAAAAAAGAGAAAGCAGTGGAGCATTCATGGAATGTTCTTGAGGTAGTTAAGGAAAGTGATAAATGATATAACTGTATTATAATCTTAAATATATTAAAACTGATGACAGAAATATATGACAATTATGTATATAAACTTGAGGAAAAATAGATATAGCATGAGATTTATACTTTTGCCACATTAAAAATGTTTGATTACATAACTTTGCCTTTAACAAATTCAACCTAGTTTATTATGATTTCACACAGTAATAATTAAAATGGAAAAAAGGCAAACTAGATAGGATAGTGATATTTATTAATTTTGATGACATATACATGTAGGTTTTCTTTTGAATTTAAAAATTTGATCTTTGAATTAAAAGTTGGTATTGCTGTGTTGCTCACTAAGTGTACTAGAATTTCAAAAGTGATATCATGCTTGGCATAACTACATATAGTTGTTTTAGTGTGTATGAAAGAATGAAGGGCTTTCAGCTTACCTTATACTGGTAAGGTACATGAAAAAAAGTCAGTTCTTATTTCTTGTATTAATGCATTGGTAAGCCAAAAGTTCACTAAAGCTGTTGACTTATCTGCATATAAAATGCTCAGTGCTATCCAGGAGAGAGTACTAAATGTTCCACAGCACTGCAAATTTGCATAATGAAGAAGAGAGTGCATTTAATTTACCATTAACTTGTTAAACCTCTCTGTAATATTTTCTCTGTGTAATTTATTCTTATATGCATTACAAGATAATTGAAATCAAAACTGCAATAGGTTAATGGGGTAAAAGGGAAAAAAGAAACTATGAACTGGATTTGCCCTTAGAATATTATCATAAGAAGATGGTATATTAGACTGTGTAAATGTGGAAGCCATTCACTGAAGCCTGATATTGGGCTTCCAGATGGTAGGTATAACACCTTCTAGTCAATTTTTATTTATACCTTCTGTGGAGATGGCACATTAGCGAGCAAACACTACAATACACAATGGAACATTTTTACATTTTGCTTGATGCTTATTGTAACAGAAACTCCTAAAGAAAAAAAACTAGGAATAACCTAAAGAAATCTGATGATACTGGAATGCAGGGAAATGTTTGTCAACCTCATGACTGTAACTGAAAATATTAAGAAAGCATGTTTACAATGAGTGTTGAAATATTTTAGAAATATTAAAATACCGAACAAGTGATTTTTAATTGCAATCATTTTTATGAACATAGATTTCCTCAAAGCCATTCCTGTAATTTTGGGTGGATATGAAATTTTACACTCTGTAGAAGATATTAAAAAGCATATTTACAAATATGCCTCCACAAAGCGAATTTAATTAGCAGCTCAGCAGAGATCAGAAACAATTCTTTTCTCTTTGTTTGAAGACAAAGTTAAATAGAGGAAAAGATGGTTCCAGAGACATAAAGAAAACCAAACTCCAAAATCTATATTCTATGTTTGAATTCCAATGTAATGCATTTTCTTTTTATCTTTGGCAAGTATTATCTCTAACATATAAACATTTTAATAAGTATCATACTATAGAGGACTACTCTCTATTTGAACTTGTCAAATACAGTTTTTCAGTGTATGAATAGAACTTTGCTAGTGAACCTTGCACCAGAGAATTCAGTTTCATATGAGCTGTTCTTTTCTTGATTCATGATTTCACAGGTTGTGTCCACGGTTTGCTACCTCCATTGCTTCTAGGCCTCTGATGCAGCAATTCATCTTGGAGATAGTATATGATGGAGCTCACCCAGTGTGGAGGTTTAAATGAGAAATGGCATCATAGACACAGATATTTGGGCACTAGGTCCTCAGTTGGTGGCACAGTGGATGTTTAGAAAGTAAAATATTATTGTAGAAAGTATGTCACTGGAGGTGAGCTTTGAAAGTTTATACTTTCACTAAACTCACCACTCCCTCTTCTTGAGGTCTCCTTGAGGATGTGACCTTTCAGCTTCTTGCTACTGCCGCAATCCCTGTCTGTTATCATGCTTCCTAGCCTTGATGAGTTTTATCCCTTTGGATAAGTCAAAAATACAATATTTCTTCTATAAGTTGGTTTGGTGTTTTAGAAGAGCAACAGAAAAGTAACAAATATACACTATATCAGAGAGGTAGCAGAAATGAAGAAAGCAACTGTGAGGTACGTTGTATGTCTTGCGTGTACAATTTTCTACTAGAAAGTCCAATGTCCTAAAAGTCACTTTATTCATTAACTCAAATACAAATTAATCCATTCACGAGATTTGGACTATATGATCAAACATCTCTCAGTTGCACCATCATTTTTGAACCAGACTGTCCAGTCACAAGTCTTCAGGGACATCATACATGCAGTATGTAACAGCATCATTTGCTGTGGAATAATGATTTTGTACACTGGTTTAATAAAACACTGATTGGCCAGTATCAAGGCAGGAAGTACAGATAGGATAAGCAGACAAGGAGAATTCTGGGTATAGGAAGGCTGAATCAAGAGACTCCAGCCCACCATCCAGGGAGCAGCATGTAATGACACACAGGTAAAGCTGTAGAACATGTGGCGACATATGGATTAACAGAAATGGGCTGAGTTTAAGTGTAAGAGCTAGTCAGTAGTGAGCCTGAGCTAGTGGCCAAGCAGTTATAAATAATACTAAGTCTCTGAGTGATTATTTTATAAGCAGGCCGCGGGACTGCAGAGGCTTGGCAGGACCTGGAGAAACATACATCCTACAACCGTTTGATTATTTCATTTCTTCTTCGAAGGGTTATTAATAGTTTTAATATATTGTGTTTACTAGAGTTGTCATTGTCTTTCAAGTTCCTCTCTTTCTCCTTCTTTATATAGGATTTTGAGTCACAAAAATTTCAATCTCCCAAAGCAAACAAAACATTCAAATGACCAAAAAGTCTCTTTCAGGATCTCAGGTTCATCCCTTTATTTCTGTTACCATAATTGTATCAAATAACAGCTGCTTCTGAGAAAAGACACTCTCTTTACACCTTTCAATTCTCGTCGTTTGTAGAGTTGACTCATACCAGTAGCAATCAGGCATAGGAACCATGCCATTCACTTCTATATTGACACTAATCAAAGCAGCATCCTGTTTCAAAGTTATGATTGGGAATGTTTCTCTATGTTATATATTTAATACTATGACAAAAATTGTTTGCCTTTCTCAAACTTTATCTTATATTTTAACATTTCACTGAAGATAATTTATGAACATGTCATATCTTTAATTTTACTGTAAAATGTAGAGAAAGAAACAGGGTTTCTCATAGACAGAGCCCTGCTATTGATACAAATGATCATTTTGAACAATATTCATGGTTAATAATTTATTTCAGGCTATAACACCTTGAATGAATATACTTTGCTCATGTAGTACTGACCGCAGACAGGTAATATGTATTATCCACCTAATTTATTATTCTGTAGTAACATAATTACAGGGGCATTCAATAAATTTTATATCAATCATAATCCTTTGGTAAGTCATGTTAGTATCACAGGAAACCTCCATGTTATTGCCTTTATTTTGCAGTTTTCACTGTATCTCTCCTGTGAGCACAGGTCTTATTTATCTGTTTTCCTTGCAGACTATTTGTATTTATATGTTTTTCCCCACAAGATTCCTTCACCTTTTCTATTTCTTTTTATATTAAGTTAAAAATATTGTAAAGAATATAATCCCATATATTCACTGAAGTCCCTTCTGCGTAATAAAGTATCAACAATGTCATTATATGGAAGGACTTTATTAGACTGAGGGGATAATAAAATGATGCCGAAGAATTCATATGACATTTGTTGTCTGAGAAGTCATTCTCGTTAACTTCAGCCACACAGAAATGCAATAGCTGGAATGCCCACTGAGAGAAAGACCTTGGGAAATTATCTCTTTTCTGTGAAGAAATTATATCATAATGTTTAAGGAGCTTCTATTAAAATTATATAAATGCATTTTTGCTTTTGTGAAAGCGTTCCATTTTTAGGAATTTATGGCGTAAATATTTAATCTTCCTAAGTTCAAAATGGCAAATGAAAAACTCAGTGTCAAGCTTCTATAATTTTGATGTGATATGTCCAGGTCCCATGTCCCAAAAGGGTGGATGCTTACCTGTGATGCTGTTAGTAGGGGTTAGAAGATTTAGCCAATGAAATCTCCCAGAAGGGAATAACCATAGATTCAATTCTGAAACTTTGTATAAGTCAACTGGGGAATATACATTCTTATGACATAAAACACTTGCACATATTAAAATTAAATATTTAGCATGCATAGTAGTACATCTTATAATCCAAGAAATTGGGATGCAGAGAAAAAAGGGATAATCATGAGCTTGAGGACAACATTGACTCTACATAGTGGATTACATGCAAATTTGGGCTAGAGAATAAAATATTATCTTTAAAAAGTCATTATTTTTCAATTTCATTGGAAATAAATTTCTCAGTGAACATGTCAAGAAATCTAGTTATACAGGCTATCAAACATACCAATAGAAAATCCAGAATATATTTGAAACTAGTGTTTTTATGTCAATAATTATCATGTGACTGTTAGGATTTTGGGTCATATCTTTCAAAAGTTTCAGATAATTTATTGAAAAAATATGTGACCCAAGAAACTACAAATATGCAAATGAAAACTTTATATTCAAGAAGAAATGAGAAAATGCAATGTTATGACTAAAGTATATTTAATGATGAGTAGTCAAATCAAACATTTTCAATGATTAATATTAAAATGATTAGAAGAATCAAAGGAATGATAAGCAATAATCTAAGAAAGAAAAGTGGAGTAAAAATAAAGATAAATGATAAAAAAGTCAAATGTGTATTTATCATAAATGATTTGCTTTGAAGCCTGAGCACAAGGGTACAAAAGTAGAAGGAATGTTATAGAAAATGATGAGAAGTTTGGTAAGTTTGGTTTCCTTTTTCTCCAATATCTCATGTAATTTTACATGGAAGGATAAAGGACAATAAAGAACACATATGTGTGTCTATGTGCATATGTTGCTCAAATCTGTAACTCAAGTTCCAATGGGTGTGATGCCATCTTCCCTCCTCGAGCGACACCAGGCCTGAAAGTGGTTTACATGCACGACAAGCACACATACACATTTGAAATATTTTAATCTAAGTCATATTCCCAAGAATTATATACCTTAAAAATAAGAAAAGCTAGATTTATTGAAATCATAACACTTATATAAATCATAAAATAATGACTGATGAATAATGACTATTGAAGAAAGCTCTTATGTTGAGCAAACTTGTTTCCTTGTGCAATATAATTTTTACTAAAGAAAATGAGGTATGCGGATTTAAAATGAGAATGTGTGAATGAGTCACAGACATGAGAAATGTATAAAACATATGGAACTTTCAAGCTAGTTTATTATTATTCTTGTGAGTGTGACCTGAGAGACCACACAGAATGTTACAGTATTATCAACTGTCAAAGGAATCAGTCAACAACATGGTTTATAAGTGAAGTGGAGGCACAGAGTAGATTCAAAAATAGACAGGGTATGGAGTTAGTTATAATTATTAGATTTAGAAGAAAGATGACAGGAGGTGGAAGAAGGACAATACAGTGACTGAATGACACCGCTACATAACCTGAAGTGTGTGGTTGCAGGTTGATCTATCACCAAAGCTTCTGTTCTAGATTAAATATTAATAGGATATACCAAAGCTTGGAATCATGTATGTCATATCTCCAGTGGTATGCCAATCACAGTATAGCAGCTGGCAAATATATTATTCATGGCTCTATCTAATAAAATTTTACCATATTGCATGCTAAACATACTGCTAAGTGAAATGTCTGGGTTGCTAAATTTTCAAAAAAAGAAAATCCACCCAAACTTCGAACAGATGAGAACATTCTTACTTCCATTTCACAGAGGCACAGAGAGTTTAAGAAAACATCAAAGAGAACTCTTAAAAGATGTGATAAAGATGCTGAAATGTAGCTTTCCACAAATAATGGCTTCTATTGGATGTGGGGATGGAAGGACTCAGTTTTCTGTAAGGGGCAGACCACTGAGAATTTAACCATGCCCCTGTGAGTATATGGGCAACTTCTTCTTCTTCTTCTTCTTCTTCTTCTTCTTCTTCTTCTTCTTCTCTTGTTCCTCCTCTTCCTCCTTCTTCCTCTTGAGAAGATTTCACAAAGCTGGGGGCAGCCCTGGAGGGACTGGGAAGTGAGTTAGATCAGGGTACATGATGTGAAATTCCCAAATAATCAATAAAAATATTGTGTTAAAAAATAGAATAGTCACATATTTTTACAACTAGACAATGACAGAGTCTGGATTTAAACCTGCTTGATGATCTATCCCTAAACATTATATCCCTAAACAAGTCTGGTGAAATCGTGAGATTTTCATTGATAAAGATCTCTTGATTTTAAGGGCTAGTGTTTTCAGGGAAGCTGCTTCTTCTACTTAGAATCACATCTGACAGGTATAAAAGTGATACTATTTTGATAAGGTTGTTTATCAGTTCAGAGCAGACATCATAGATTCTATCAATGGTGATACCTATTTGTTTCTTTGTGTTTGACATATTGTTCCCCTGTTACTCTACAAGATAATTTTATTGAATAATTCATGACTTAGTTTGTGGAAGCAAACACACCACACATATAGGTTAACAAAATTTTCATTAAGAATGGTTTGCAGATTCAAATGTTCTGATACCACACTCTGAATGGATAGTCCATCTAACTGGGTTTACACTGAGTCTTATGGTTTATCCTTTTTCTTATTTGGACACTGGAAGAAAAGACATATTTATTTTTCCCTCCTGAGAAAAACAATGTTTTTACACCTCTATTACTTGAATTGAGTCAGATAATTCTACATCAAACATTGAACTTCTTTATGAAAATTAAATTATATTTTCTCAACTCATTGCATTGGTATTCAACTTTATGTTTGGGTGTGGATTATGATAGATATACATGTAGATATAGATATAAATAAAATATATAGTATATGTATGAGTTTTTTAAACTTTCACTTGCAAATATATACAAGAAATCTAAAATCTTATAAAGCCAGAGGCAAAAAGTATAGATAAAGTGCAAGACACATGTGTAATAAGCAAAGCAATGTATTGTTGTGAATGGGGACAGCAAACCTCCTCAGTACATCAATCTTTGATCAATGCCCTGGATTAGCATCATATCCACCAGGCTATGCTCCTGATAACACCTTATAAAACTATGATGTGAGAGTACTGTGTGAGAGCCAAGGTGGAACTGAAGATTCAGACATTTCAGACTGCTCTATAAGGCTGGACTAGATCAAAAGGGTGTTCACTGGAGAATATGCAAAGTGCCTACCAAAGTCATGGGGAGAATGAAAGAACAGAAGGTAACCTCCAGCTAAATCTTCCTGGATTTCCTGTGCACTCTCCACACTGTCATTATAAGTATAGGTATTATCTCTAGACAGAACACACACCTGTTGTGAGGAAACCTAAGTTCTATTACTCTTAATATAAAAACCTTCCTAAGATAACTGATTCCCAAGTGAAGGTGTTTGTTAGTCTTTTGCTTACCTTTTCCTGTCTGTAACATCATGGTGAATTCATAAAAATCTATTGCAAGGGAGGATTCCTAGGACCACTTTGTACAAACACTATGGTTAGAATTCCAGGAAACATAGTAGTGGGCCATTGAGCTTGAACTAGTAATCATGGATTTGAACTTGAATTTACCCCCAATCCCTCATCAAAGGCCTAGATATAATTCGTTTAACTTTGAGACTTAGATTCTATAATCCTATGCCCTGCAGCACTGTACTCCATTGTAACTGAGTAAAATTAAATCAGAAAATACTGTTTTCGGGTAGTTTACAAAAGATCCAGCAGAATTATATTTCAATGGAAGCCAGCCTGTTTTCCACATGATGTCTAGATAGACTTTTGATTTTGCTTCATTTCTCAATTGATTTTAGGTGAGGCAATTGTCCATAACTGAATCATGTTTAGATGGCAAATGATATTCATTATATTATAACCTCAAAAATAAAAGAAAATGATAATTAATAATAATAATAATAATAATAATTATAATATTTTGTGAGACTTGTTGACTAATTCCAAGCAAAATACTTCTTGTTTGAAAAAGCTAGCTTGTTACTGGTTAATGAGTTTCTTATTGATGCTTCTAAAGCCTTATAAAACTTTTGAGATTATTCTAGAATATGAAAACATACACTTTGTTCTCTGAATTCAGGCTTGCTGAGCAATCAATTTTGTCTTACAATTTAATTTAATCTTTTTATTTGTTTCTTTTGTGTTTGAATTTTGGTAATTTAACGTATCCTTTCCTTTAATAATTAGTTTGGACAGAATTTTTTTTCTTTTAAAAATGTAATTTATTTATTTAAATTTATGTGTATATGTGTGTGCCTACATGGATTTATATGCACCATGTATGTGCAGGTGCCTGAAGAGGCCAGAAATTGGCATAGAATCCCCCTAGAATTGGAGTTTCAGTTGTTTTTGAGCTTCCTGATGTGGATGCCTGGAGTCAAAAGTGCTTTTAATGGCTGAGTCATCTCTCCACCTCCAAAACATTCTTCTTTTCCTAGGTTTTGGACGGAATCTTTTAAGAAACATAATGTTTATTGCATTTTTATTTATTCATGCTGATTTGTAAGTATCGAGAAAGACGTAATTGCTCTTTACAAACTGGATATTGATAATATTCTCTTTGAGGCAATCCAGTTCATGAAAAAAAATGGAACCTGGCTACATCTCTTGTTTGGCAAACAGGAAACACAGTTCTTACATGTTACACCACTTTAGTGTTTAACCAATCAGATTTAAATTCCTTTTGGGTGTTTATTTTGAGAGATTTTCCATTTTTTATTTTGATTGAATGTCTGTATGATTGATTGATTGATGGGGCATTTATCCTTGGGCTGATTTGATTGCTAATTTTTCTTTAATAGAAACATCATATTAGTGATTTTGTGAATGGATTCAACTGTTATTCTTCTCTAGGTATCTTATAAGAGAACCGAGATTATACTGACATTGGAACTTCAAGGTTATATAGAGAACCACTAACTTAAAAAGTTGCATTTAATATTTAAAATATGTACTGTGTGTCAAATGTTGACATTTGTGATTAAGAGAAAATGCATTCATGTTTTGATGATAATATTTAATTATTCCAATAAATATTTTCCTAATGAAAAATAACTCACTTTATTGTTAAATTATGTAAATAATTTTCAAATTTTCAGTATGTAAATAGAAATGGAATCCAGTAGTTTCTGAATCTAATGTGAAAGGATTGAGTATTAAATTCAGACATGGGGAATGGAAAACTCATTCTGAATAACTGAACTGTAGGACATCCTTTTCACAATCTACCTTTGACTTTTAAGGCAATAAAGAAATTCTACATTGCAGAAAATCAAATGTTGAATTTCTAGCTAGAGGCTTTGGGGATACCAAAGGTGATCTCTGAGATGAAATACTGACTTCATCATTTTGCATATGAGTGAATTTGTACAGCTCACAAAACTATTTGGTATCACAGTTTTCTCTTTTAAAATGGAACCTATAATTGTTTCTATCTCATACTGATGTAGACTTACATAGCAATTAAGTGAACAGAATATGGAAAATCCTATTCATCAAATTTTATAAGTATAATATTGACTATTGTAATGTAAGAAACCTCACAGTTTAATTTCTGCAATGATTATATAATAGAAATAAAAGAATTTTTACATGATATTTACTTAACAAGAAGGTATTGCCCTTAACATCTATCAGAAAAAAAATATAAAAGAAAAAAATAACTATTTTAATTATCTTTTAAGAGAATAGTGTTAGAAATTTTGTAACATTTAAATAAGATTAATACTGCAAGTATGAAGGGCATATACATTGTTTTAAACCACAATTAAACCAAACATTTTATTGAAAAGAAGTTGTCTTGTATGTGGACTCTATGAGACCTTTGAAGTATCATTATGAAACAATTTGAATTTAATTTTAATGATATTAAGAAAACTACAGTTGCGAGATCCTTGATCTCTCAATA
>CABHPR010138706.1:0-23857 GCA_902168415.1 Peromyscus melanophrys
TAAATAGTTGCTAAGAGGGGAAGAATCGACCTTTCCAAGGATGAGCCCCCTAATAGGTTATCCAATCTAAATGGCCAGAACTAAACACCTATACAGATGAGCAACTGAACTCAGATATAAATATATATGCGTATATTTACATATATTGAGTATATACGTAACAATAATATGTATAATTATATATGCATACATATGTAACAATAATAATAAAGAAGAGAATAATTTGAGAGGGAGTGGTGGGCACATGATAACGGAGAAGTTGAAAGGGAGGGAGGATAGGGTGGAAATGATGTAAATACAATTCTCACATATGAATCTCTTTTAAAAATATAGGAAAAAAGAAGCTGCATGGATGACAACTGGTGTATGTTCAGCGTGCCTGCTCTGTGCTATTCGACAGTTATACCGCCCACTTGTTCTCAGAAAAGTATTGCCTAGGGTCAGGCATAGGCCAAGGTTTAATTTTATTTCAAGTTTTAAAAAATTTCATTGCATCACAGCAGGGTGTGAGGGAAGATGTCTGACTGGTCTTTGGCACCTCCAATGCTACCTTCTAATTTATGACATCACCTACAGTCTTCTTCCCTGTGCTATCACTCCATTCTTTCTATGTGCCCCTCAAGGCAGATCATGACTCCCAGTCTTTCCAAAGAACATCAGAAAGCTATCATAGAAAACAGTCGCCGGCCAGGTGCTGGCTGATAGAATCAATTACAGGATTTGACCACTGGCAATTCGATTAAGACTTAAAGCAGTATATGGTGTTTTGTATGTTTTCTATCCTGATATAGCTGTTGTTTTGCATGTATTAATTTATACTTTCACTGCATTTAAAATAGGAAAAAAAGTTTAGATGTAAGAAATCTCTAATATCCATTTGAGTCCCTCACAGAACTTACCATAGAATGTCAGTTTTGAAGTTGATCTAACCCACAAAAATGATTAAATTCAAACCCTGACTCTATTTCTTAAAAGTTGTGTAGTTGTGGGCAAGTGTTTTCTAGGCCTCAATGTCCTCATCTCTAAAATGGGCACAGTAATAATAATGAAGTACTGTCTCATAGGCCGTGACGGTTTAATGAGAAAATGCAAGTAAAGGCTGCGTATTGTTATACTTGGCACATAACAGAGGCTCAGTGAATGCTGATGAACAGTGATGGTTACTTTCTTACTGTTCCTGCACCTGTGGGAACACAGCAAAGATCAGTTCAGTGTATGGATTTGTACAGTTGGACTGAGGACATCTGCAAATGTTGCTGTCTCTCCCTCTGCAGTCACTGAAGACTATCAGTGGCGACTCTGGTCTTTGTCATCATCCTGGAAAGAAGTGAGGTGGAGGTGAAAGGAAACCTCCCTTAGACCATCTGCACTGTTGTCCTCTGCTGTCCCAGCTGTCCTGGAGCATTTAATTATACATGTCACTATACTGAACCCTGTACAAAAGAATCCAAGATAAGATTCTTGTCCTGGGAAGCTCACAGCATCAAGGACATTTGGATGGACATATGAATTAGAACTTAAAGGCAGAAGAAGAGAAAGAGAACACCTTTAACTATAATAGGAAGAGGCCTTGGAAGTGATCTCCAGCTCTCTGAATTTGAAGGCCAAAGACCAAGGCTCAGGGACCTTGCCTTTGGTCTGGATTTGTGGGGAGCAAGAAAGATGCTCTGGGTCTCAGTGCTCAGGGTTTTGGGATGCTCACCTCCAGGTGGTGCTCACATAGTCACCCACTAAGCAAAAAGAATGAGCCTCTAGGGCTGGCCCAACATCTCAGTAGCATCTTGATTTCACCCTTGTGCCCATAAATCTGAATGAGCAATGAGTGCTGTATGGCAGATCGAGAATGTACATTAACAGTTCCATGGGAACCGTCAGAGAACATAATGGACACCGGTGGTCTGGAGGACAGGCTAAAACACGTGCTGGAATGAACTGGTGAGCATCCACGAGGGGCTCCGGGTTTTGTTGTTGTTGCTGCTGTTTTTGTTTTGTTTTGTTTTTTTGTTCAGAATATATCATTTGTTTCCTTAAGGGGAAGAAGCCAAAACCGAGTTTCCTACTTCTTAGAATTAGAACTCTGAAAAAAATTATATCTATTTATTTATTTGTTTGATTTTTTTCCCTCTAACACATCGTCAGGGAGATAAATGTCTACAGCCATCTGAGGACATTTAATAACAACACACAAAGTAGCAATTGGACGGCCCTTCAGTGCATCTAACTTAAATCTGTCTAACTGAAGGCTGAAATACAGACACTGACAATGTGCTTTTTAGTGAATGTTGATTGAGGCCATATAGCAAAAGCCTTGCTCTCTTTCAGGCGGTTCTGTGTAATCAAACAGCGGGCTGTCTTCTCAAATTCTGGACACTTTATCGCTTGGCATGGGGTGGCATACACATGGGTGATTTTAGAGGATAAAGTGAATGAAAAATAGGAGTGATACAGGCTTTCTGAAGGGAGAGTGACAAGAGACGAAAACAGAAAATTATTTATTATTTTCAAAGTGACTACCCAGAAAGGTGGAAGAAAAAGAGAGGAGAAATCTGTCACTGAATGATAGTTCCCTCTCAGGAAAAAATAGAAACAACAAATAGAATTTGACTCATTCATGCAAGTTTCCCAGAGCATGAACATGCCCCTTTAAAAATTTCCTGCAAGCCATGTTGGCTACCGGATTTCTCCAGTGGAAAGTGTAGCTAAGTTCAGGGGGCCAGAGACCACCAGAGGAAAGGGATTTTTGGATGCTCATGGCTCTGCTGACTGTCAGTTTAAAAAATGAAAGTAATATACAAGGGGCAAAGTGGCATTTATCATTCCATCTCTCCAGGCTCCTGTCTCTTTAATCAGCTTGATTTGCCCAGCAAATGATTCCTGAGTGAGTGTGTGTGTGTGTGTGTGTGTGTGTGTGTGTGTGTGTGTGTGTGCCTGCGCGCGCGTGTTGTAGCTCTGTCAATCCTTGGATTAGAACCAATGATTGCAGCTTGTAGGAGGGCTGTCCAGGGCCAGATTGTACAATGTGCCTCAGTGCCAGAGTATGAGTGGAGATAATTACGGAGAAGTCAGACTCTCTCACGCCCTCGGCTTCCTTGTTGTGTCCTTCAGCAAAACAGTGGATTTAAATCTCCTCAGAAGAGCTTGAGAGCAACACAATCTATCAGGAGGAAAAAGGAAAGAAAGAAAGAGAGGGGGGAAAAACGATCCTGACAAAAAAGAAGAAAAAGAAGAAGAAAAAAAATTATGAAAACCATCCAGGCAAAAATGCACAATTCTATCTCGTGGGCAATCTTCACGGGGCTGGCAGCTCTGTGCCTCTTCCAAGGTAAGACCGGCTTTTGATTTGCCTACAGCAGCCCGGGAATGGTACCCGGTGCTGCAAGCCTTTGCAGGCTCTCGGGGTCGGCTCCGGCTCCGCTGCGCGGTTTGCAGGTGGAAGTGCCGAGCGGTTTTAACCAGCATGGCTGGGACTTCATTCTCCTGACCAGGCTGTGAGAATATTGATTTGATTCTGGCTGCTACCGGAATGGGGGACTATATGTGCATAAGTAAAACGTGTCTCTGCTGCTCCCCTTGGGTCCGTGGCTGTGCGCTGGCTCCCTGACTTCATGCACATCCTTCACACTTACACAGCCCAGCACACATGTACGCAAGGGATCCTCGCAGATGGGGAGGGCAGGCGGGTTGCGAATGTGCTGCTTATGCGACTGGGGAGAAATTACAGGAGGAAACTTTAAATATTGGCCTGGGAACTTACAAAGCTTCCAAGAGGAGTAAAGGGGGGGGGGAGGGGACACAGGCTGGAAATTAATCGGGTACCTCCTGGAAGGTGCTGGCCAGTGGTCTGGCTTTGGGGAATAAATGCATTCGCAGGAGCCTGAACAACTGTTAGTTTTGAATCTGTTTGGGGTGTGTTTGTGGCGGGGCTGGGTGGGGGTGGGCGTTCCGAGCAGATAAAGGAGTGTGCACACAGCGCAGCGGCAGGCTGCGGTGGGCTCTGAAATTCAGGGAAGCCTTTCGAAGTTGAAAGGACAGAGGCACTAAGAGGCGAATGCTAATTTTCGGTCTACTTATTGGCGGAGACGCCAGGCTGCAGTTGCTGAGGCTGCCTTGCTCTCTGCCCAGGGCTCCTCGGTGTTTGCTCATTTCAGGTGCATTTGGGAGTCTGCTTCCACCTTGAGTCCATTTGCTGCACTGTGTGGTCCCTACCACTGTGTCAGTCTCCCATTAATCCCAGCCATGGAATTAGCTGCTAACCAGCTTGCCTTCCCCCCATCCTTTGCGGGGTGCGGGAGGGACTCTAGGTTGCCCCTTTGATATTTAAGATGCTGGAACTCAGGGATTGAGACAGGCAGAAACTTTGACAGGTTTGGTCCTGCAAGGCTCTCCAAGAGGCTTGCAGGCTGAGGCATGGAGGAGGGGAGGCAAGGCTCTCCTTCCTATCTATACAGTTGCATTCCCAGAGGAAAGTTCTGGCTGGCAAGAGTGAAAAGGGACGGGAGTCCCACAGCTGCCTCCTCTGCTCCCAGTGCAGTACAGAGTTCTCATGATCTCGTTGAGTCCTAAGCTCTAGTCGCTCTGACCCCTTCTGAGTGATGGACCCTGTCCTCTGCAGATCTATTTGAGGTGGACAGAGGGACCAGGCTGGAAAGAATCAAATGCAGATGCCTGTGCATCTTAGTTGTGGCTTAGGGAGTAAGGAGAAGAGAAGAATTAGCCCATGACAAGAAGGTTCAGCGCAGAGGATCATACAGGAATATCTGTGAGATTGCCTATCACACTTAACCCCCGGGTCTCAGCCTTTGAGTTCTCCATCCTGTCCCTTAGGCATTGGGGGTAGAGAAGGATAAGGAGTCTAGAGGCATCCTTGGTTGACTCCTCTTACGTAATATGGAGCAGGATCAGTGTGTGTGTGTGTGTGTGTGTGTGTGTGTGTGTGTGTGTGTGTGTGTGCCTGAGCATATACTCTGCTTATTCCAGGAACAGTCTACAGCCCTAACCCTGGCAGTAGAGGAATTGAGTTCAAGCCCAGGCCCCCTCAGGGAAATAGCTTCTTGCTTTCTGACAGCAGAAATGGAAACTAAGTAAGCAAGGCATTGAGTAAGCTGTCTGAGGATGGGAGAGGATGACCCATGCCTTTGGAAACTGCCATCTGCCCTGAGAGCCTCTGTCCTGTTTATTACATCAACCTGGAGACAATTGCCAAAACCCCACCATCAGCAGCCCCATTGGCTATATGCTGGGAGCCCCAGGGCCAAAGCAAATTTACATATAAATTAGCATAACTTTTCATTAGAGATAAATGCAGAGAAGCATAATATTTGCTCATACTTCAAATCACCCCCCAATAGAGGAGTAGGAAAAAACATATTTCCCCAGGTGAAGTCTGATTTTTGTAGTCTTGTTCCTATCTTGGGAGCTTGAGAATGGGGACAGGGATATCTCAGATCTGGTCTCCATCTACCAAATTCTGAATTTCCCAAGGAAAGTGATAGCTTGATTTGTGCTGGCTGCATCCAGGGAGTTCTAAACAGGCTTCCATGTGTCATAATAGAATAAGCCTGGCCAATTTTAAGGCAGTGTGACCCCTAGAGACCCCATACCACATGCCAGTGGGACATGGCAAAGGTGATGTCTGTTTTACTTTCAGGGAAGGAAGCAGCGGCTGCTAGCTATCTCTTATCAAACTTACAGAATTACTGAGGCAGCCCAGGTCTTGCCTGCAATAATCCAGCCCTATTGCATTGACCCAGCGGGACTAGTTAGAATGCAGCACGCATTCCAAGGCAATTTTTTTTTCCTTCTTCTCTGTTTTTGTTTTAAGCTGACTCTTCCCACTGCTGTTACTTCTGGGTTTCTTGCTTCTTGGAAAGGTGTGTGGATCTAGTGGCAGGTTAGGGACCCCCCTCCCTATCCATTCCTCCCCTAACCCACTAGCAACAGTGATCCAGTTTAGGGAGGTGGGAGGTTTAGGGGATTCAGAATGATTAGTGTGACAGGACTGGGAGGCTGGGGAGGCTTTGATTAGCTCCAAGGGGTGAGGGGTCTACCCTGAGAAGCACCAGGGCTGGTTAACTAGAAGAAGCTCTTTCTTGAGACTAGAGGAAGCAGGATTGGGCACTGTCCTTTCCAACACAGTGCCCACCTTCTGCCAGCAGAGGTTCTGAAAGCAAATGGCTGGGTGCACTGCAGCTTTTCTTTCTAGCAACCGACCGTTCCTCCTTCCAGGGATCATGGCTCCTCTCAGCACCTTTCTATTAGCTAGGTTGGTTTCCTTTCCAACCTTCCTGATGCTCCGCCTCTCAGATCCCACATCAAGGAACCTGCTTATTGGAAATACAGAGTTGAAAGGAAAGGGGGCTTACTTCACACTGTCCTTGGCTCACAGCTAGGCAGATCACTTAACTTCCTACCTCTCACTCCCAGGAGGCAAGCGGTTGGCCTCAGCAGCCAAGCTGCATGGTTCTGAGATGGGAAGGAGGTAGATGAAACCAAACAGCACTCATTGGCAACATGCAATAATCAACTTGAGATGATGGGATCTAGGGCCTGGTGTGGGCATTGTGGCTATTTCAAAGTGTGACCAATGTGCAGGGAGAGGAGGGGAGCCCCTAAAAGTGAAGTGTGACTGCTGTGCTTGGAGCTGCCTACTTGGAGCTCATCATGGTCGAATGTTCCTAGACAGTTCCTTTCCACCTTTCCTGCTGGAGACCACTACCCACAGTGCTGGACCTCTGAACATTTGCTCAAGGCTGTCAGGCAGTCCAGCAGCACCAGGCAAGAACATCAGGCCTTGCTGATGAAGGCCATTCTTGGAACTGCAGCTATAGCTATCAGAGTTGCCGGGTGCAACGTGGTTTTTTTTTTTTTTTCTTTTAAAGTTAAATAGAAATACAAGAGGAGCTTTTGTTAGCCATGGTGAATACCTGGCTTCTCTTCTTTCTCAATAAGTTTCTCCTTCAGCACAGGTATTAACAACATGGTCCAAGAAAGCAACTTTAAAATAACTTTCTCCAATCCTGGTTTCCCAATAGCAATTCCCAGGAACCTCTTTGCCACATACATAGAGTTCCGCAGAACTAGGGGCCAATGACCAACACTACCTCTGGCTATGTCATGGATGGACCAGACCAACCAGGTTATCCCTTGGACTGAAGTGAGCATGCAATATCCCAAGAAGCTGCAGGCTTTGTGAGTCCATCCTGCCTGTGTAGTTCTGTCATATACATGAAGCATGTGCTTGAAAGATCTGTAATATTCTTGATGGGCCCTCATAGTGAAGACACCCTCTGGACAGGACTGGCAGGTCTGGGAATTGGCTCTTTGCCAAGCTTTCTTGTTGTTATTATTATTGGGAGTTCTTGGCTTCTTGCTCACCGACTAGAATGCAAACTTTGCTTTATCACTAGTGACATCAGAGGCCCTACAGACTTCAAATACCCCATGTGGATGACCTCCAGGTGTCAAGTCAGCTCTAGAGACCTGAGTCCAGCTCAGCTGGGAATCTGATCGTCTCTGGGCTCAATTTTTCCCTGTGTTTTCTATAGGGAAAATAAGTATTTTCCTCCAAGAGCCTGTCTCCCCACCTGCCTGACGGGGCTGGGAGCGACTCCCCTGGGTGTTGTAAGGACTCATTAATGCTTGTAACACTCCAAACATGTGGTGCTAAGTGGAACTCCATGCTGAGACCGGTTGTATTTATGCAGTTTCCTTCCTTTCTGCTCTATTGGCTTGTTACATGTTTACTTTATGTCTGTAGTCATTTGAAATTCAATAAAAACAAATTAAACATAAAAATTGAAACATGCAAACCTAAGGTGGCTGGTGGCTGCAGGTCGGTAGACACTGTCTGTGAGTCTCCCTAGACTGTCTTCCACCCTGGGGGCTTCTCCACTGCGCTGGAGGGCGTGCTGGGGAGGAGAAGGGGTCTCCAGATGAAACACAGGGATCATGCCTCCATCCCTTTGTAAAAGGAGGTTTGGCATGGGGTTGTGACCCTTCAGTGTGAAGAGCAGAGGGGAAGAATTTTGGAGAGGGATAGAAGCTAGCTAGAGGTAAGAATTTCGGATGGGGGGACAGGCACTACTGTATTCTGAATCAGCAGTTTGGGAAAAAGAAAGATTCTCTGTGTTTTAACTGACTTTGGTCAGTTGTCTCTGAAAACTTTAGTTTTCATTTTCTTTCCTTGTGTATTTACTTAAGCTGCCCTCAGGATTAAGTCTGTTCTTAACTCTCCCTGCCATGTGTGAGTTCAACCATGCTCCCTCCCACCCTTCCCTGCTGGCTTCCCTCTCCCTTCCAGCTCTCCCCTCTTCTAGATACTTTCCATTTTCCTTTTTCTTCTTCCTTTCATTCCCCCCTTTCTCTTCTATGGGAGTGGTAATTGATCAGTTGACAGATCTAGGTCAAGCTGGCAGGGGTTGCTCTGCTTCCTACAGGCTTGCCTAGAAGGAGGGGAGAGTCTGTGCCCAGCCCACTGGAGCCCAGACCACAGGGCGGAGCATTGGGGAGGGAGGGCAGATGAACTGGTAAGTTCACCCATCCCCAGGAGGGGCGTCTGGGATGCTGTTCACTGCGTTCTCTTCATCTGTTTAGTTTCTCTGGCACTCTGCTTTTTCATACCCAGCTTATCTTGCCTTTATCTTCCCCTCTGCATCTTCGCTTGCCTTGTTCCTCTTTCTCACTCCCTTCCTTGACGCTCCCTCTGAAATCATGGCAGGCGATCACAGAACACCCCTTATGGAAGTCATATTAAAGGTATGGCCTTTTGTTTATTTGCAAGAGGAAAAGCAGGAGCCCTGCCAGAAGAGCTCTGTAAGACATTTGCAAACTGCAAAACAAACCAACAAAGACTCTAATTTTCATTGCTGAGAAGAGAGGATTTCAAGAGAGACTGTCAAGTTAAGAATCAAATATTGGAAAACATATTCTTCACTCCTGCTACTGAGAACATCTTAGGTTACTAAGTTTGATTTTTTCCCCCTTTCTCCTTTTATTTTTAGCTTCTGTGAGAACATTAGCCTTTGCATTAATAAAAGACTGATCAAAAGACCAGCTTGGTTTGGCTTCACTTGCTTATTCTTAGAAGTTGTACCAAACTCCAACTTCAGTCCAAAAAAAATTTTGTGGTAGGTCCCTTGGTTCAATCACTAAAAAGTGTGGATTGAGCCGCTACTGTGCTTCATGCTCTGCTGAAGGGGCTAGGACTGTAACAGTGAACAAACCAAGTGAAGAGTAAGACCAAAGACCAAGCACAAGCTTGTCTTGTCTTGAAGCAGCACAGCTGCAGCAGATGTGAAGACTCGGTGTAGTGTCAGCTCTCCCGTGCAAAGGATGATGGTATGGTGCAAAGGATGATGGTATGGTAATGACAAGAAAGTAACCAGTCTGTAGGTTTTTTGATGTTGTTGTTGTTGTTTTGGTTTTGTTGTTGGTGGTGGTGGTGGTCCCCCCTCCTTTGACTCTTTGTTCTTTGCTCTTTTGGGGGACCTGCCACCCACCTCCCAAATAAATCACACATAGAGGCTTATTACTGCTTATAAATGCCCAGCCTTAGCTTGGCTTATTTCTAGCCAGCTTTTCTTAACTTAAATTATTCTGTTTACCTTTTGCCTCTGGGCTTTTACCTTTCTCTATTTCTGATCATCTTTTCTTTCCTTCTTATTCTGTGTCTGACTGTGTGGCTGGGCAGCTGGCCCCCAGCGTCCTCCTCTCCTTCTCCTTTGCTTGTTCATCTATCTCCTCTTCCCAGATTTCTCCTCCTATTTATCCTCCCTGCCTGCCAGCCCTGACTATCCTTCCTGTCTTGCTATTGGTCGTTCAGCTCTTTATTAGACCGATCAAGTGTTTTAGACAGGCGGAGTAACACAGCTTCACAGAGTTAAACAAATGCAACATTAAAGAATGAAACACATCTTTGCATCATTAAACAAAGGTTCCATAGCATAAACAAATGTAACACATCTTCAACTAATATTCCACAACACCAGCCTGTAGTCCTTGTTTGAGGAAGCATTGACAAAGGATCTGTACATCACGGCTCTGTGTTCTTGCATATCAGAGACACTACCCTTGATTCTTGCTGCTCTTGCCAAGAAAGTGTTCCTAGAAATCTGATGTGGCTTCCATTACATGCAGCATGAGGAAGCTGAAAGCAAATGAGAGTCAATTAGTCATGGGACTCCTAGTTTTGGTCATTGAATACATGGAGATTCTTAACACCACTACCACCTAGCATAGCCAGACCCCCTCCATTATGCCCCAATTTCTGCACAGCCACAATAGGGCTGAAGATGGTAAAGAGAGAAAACTTGTGATTAAGGCCAGGGAAGAACTTGCCTTGGGCAGCTGGTCTACTTCTTTGGCTTTTGTGTGGGATGCACATTTGTTTCCCTTTAAGAACTTACTTGTTACTTAGTCAACCTCCCCTAATTTAGGTTTCTAAAACAATCCAAATGCTTCATTAACTGAAGACAGTTATTTGTTCTCTTCTGCTGCTATACACTATTTGGGTAGCTGCCTTGCATGGTTGTTCTGTGTATCTATTATTTCTTAGTCTGGACTTTTAGCTCTGCATATCCAGAGGAGGCCATGCGTCTATGCTCAGTCTGGGCCCGCAGTGCAACTTGAATACATGAGGAGGGTCCAGAGGAGGCCACACTTCTCCTATGCTCAGTCTGGGCCCCACAGGGCAGCCCAAATATGTTAGGATGGCTGCTTCTGCCTGAGTTCCCATCTTCCAGAGCAGTGGCGATTAGTTTAGTTTTTCTCACTGGACAAACCTTTTCTTGGGTCTACAATTCTTCCCAGTCCAGTAACCTCGAGCAATTCTTCTCCTGACACAGTCTCAGAAGCCACAAGGGCCTTCAGCAGATAGGTGCTCAGGAAGGTCCTCAGCCTGTGTCTGTTTTCAATACCCTTCAACTATAAGCTAATCATTTCAAACCACTCAACTACCCAGAAAGTTTTATACAAATGTCAGCATCAGACCGTATCACAGACTAGGCAGGTCAGAATCTCCTTGTAATCTCACTCAACACTGACATTTTTAAAACTCCCCCAAGCTATTTTAATTAAGAACATGGCTAAAAACCACACCCAGAAAGGCATCTGAAAATGTTCTGCACCCCTGATTTAGACACACGCCTAGGTGGACTTAGGCATTTCCACTTTAAAATAAAGCAGTTGGATCAAAGGATTTTAAAGTTTCATTCCAGGTTCTGCATTCAACAATTCTGTAAATAGTCTTTTTGAGTGTAGTTATTGATAGGTAGTGATGTAGAAGAAAATATTCACAACTAGTTTCTGCCTGCAGGAAGCTAGGAACAGAAACGGTCACAGATGGGTGAACACAGTCAGACCTCAAAAGAGATGTACGTGTGCATGCAAACTCTACATACAGTGTCATGTGTAAGACATCATCTGTCAATATAAGCATGTTTATTTACTTGTAGAGCATTCTTAGGGTGCCAGGAAAAGATGAACCAGTTAAAGGACAGCAGACAGAAGGAATGAAGAATTATAATAACTCCTAATTGATCCATCTTTAAGGCTTCCTGCAAGAAAAATTCAGGAAGCCTCTAGTGAAGGTCAAGAATGAATGTGTTTAAGATGGACTTGCAGAGAGTTAAGCAGCAGTGAGCTTGTGTTTGGTTTTGCTCTCTGCTCTTTTGGAGGGGCCGCCACCCAGCTCCCAAATAAATCACATCCAGAGGCTTATTTTTACTTATAAATGCCCAGCCTTAGCTTGGTTTGTTTCTAGCCAGCTTGTCTTAACTTATCCGAGCTATCTTTTGCCTCTGGGCCTTTTACTTTTCTATTCCTGTATACCTTTCTTTGTTTCTTACTCAGGTGGCTGGCCCCTGATGTCCTCCTCCTTTTCTGGCTACTTCTTTTTTTTTTTCCCCAGATGTCTTCTTCTATTTATTCTCTCTGCCTGCCAGCCCCACCTATCCTTTCTCTTGCCCATTCAGCTCTTTATTAGACCATCAGGTATTCTAGACAGGCACAGTAAAACAGCTTCACAGAGTTAGACAAATGCAACATAAACAAAAGTAACACACCTTAAAATAATATTCTACAACAGTGAGCCATGGACGAAACTCCATCCTCAAAGGCAAGGATGGAGCACTGATCTTTCCCTACACTTTGCCTTCCTGCCTGAGGAATCAGTCACCCTGTACCACTGCCTCCTTCCTGTGATCAAGGAAGACTCATCCAGGCACCTCAACAGCAGCCATGAAGCTCCTTTTGTTAGAACGGTATGATGGTGCCTCTGCTTTCCACGCCAGGTCAGTTCCTGCCAGCCACGTGGGAGTGAGAGCTTGTTTGTTTTCTGATGGAGTCAGCAGATCTGAAAGGCACATGGGTTATAAAGCTACTGCGCAGACTGGAGCCAAGTTTAGTCACTGGGTAACCCACACAACCATCTGGTGCCCCAAAGAATTCACCCTGCTGTGTCAGACAACCCTAGAATCATAACTAGCTCAAGCCTAGGGAGACTTCTAATATGATTTATTCAACCCTTCCCTTTGAGCTCTGACACCCCCTCAATGCAGCTGCTGGGGGTTCCCAGCATCTGTTACCAATGATGTGAACCGAGAAATTTCCTTCTGATCATCGACTGATTTCAGGCAAGATGGAAAGAAGGATGCAGTAGAGGGAAACTCTACTTCTGGAGGCTCCAGACATTACCCTGCTCTAGAGCATCATCATAGCTTACTTGTCCTTGGCTTGGGGCCAACCCGAGCTTGGCCACCTCTTACTTTGAGTACTGAGGCATTTGAATCAACCTCTGTTTTTTTGTTTCCTTGTGGTTCTGGGGCATGAACCAGGGCCTGTGCACACTAGAAAAGCATTCTACCACTGAGCTACATTCCCAGCTCTTGAATCATTTCTCTGTGTGACTCAATTTCTTATTCAATAAAATGGAATAATTATTGGATTTCCTTGTAAGATTGTTCAAATGATTAAATAAGTAAGTTAATACTAAAAAAGTACCTAGATACTAGTTGGTACATATTAAACACCCAATAGCATTAAGGTCACCTTAATCTACCACCTGTAGAACTGATCTGATTTTTTATTATGTGGATGTTTCTTAGATATCTGTAAGTGTGATTCCCTCCCCATTGTCCTTCCATGATGTTCAATATGTCAAGATTTCTTTCTTATTTTTCACATAACCTGCCATAGCCCGGGCTCTAACTGTCCTTTTGTGATTCTTTGGTAACTTTTTTCTTTTTCTGAGTGGTGCTGGTGGCTCAACCCAGGGTCTTACACGCATCAGGCAGCATGCTTCCCCTGAACCACATCCCCAGTATGGCTATCTCATGTGCTTCTTAAAATATTCTTCTCCCACTATATCTGAAGCTATGATGACTCCTCACTCCAAATCCAAGCAAGATGGAGCCTCAGAGCCTTGACAAGGCGTGGAAGTCCCAAGGGTTCAGTCTCAGTTTTCCTCTCTTATTCCTAACATTTTACCATTCCCGTTTACAGACTCTGAGTTTTCTGTGGTTCTCTTCCTTAGGCTCATATGGATGCTGTCCTATGCTTTTGCTCAGACTCCACCTGCCCCTAACTACTTCAAAACACTTTCTGTAATTCAAGACCAACTTGGTACCAAGGCATCTCTTTGAACTGCCTTGTTCTTCATCTGGGGCTCCACTACACTTGTACTCAGTTTCATTTTTAACATCCATAGCATGTTAGTGTAGTTACCCAATTACGTGTGACTCTTCTTCAGGCTGTGAGCTCCGGGAGGGCACAGGCTGCCTTATTTTCCTAGTACCCTTCGCAAAGGAGCTGGGGCAAAGGTGATACTGTGGTACAGACAGAAGGAAAAGAAAATGAGAAAGGAAAAGGAAGAGACAAGGCCTTGATGTGCTCTGGGTATTTTAATGGCCATATAATACCTCTAGCTTACAGTGAAGTGTTATTTCAATCTTCCTTATCCTATGTATTTTCCCTGTGTAAGCAAAGGCCTGACTCCAAAGTGTACCCTTCCTGAGGTCATCTTGTTAGCTCTGTCCTTTGCAGTTTCTGACAGTACTTTTTGGACACTGAGTATGTCACCTCATACAGATCCGCTCAGGGACTGCCATGCCGTGTTGTATGCATACTTCTCTCTAATCATTCTGATCGTTATCTGTGGTCATAAATTCTGTCTATTATCAAGAATAAGTCATGTGTTAGGGGTAACTATGTAACTACTTTTGCAGAATTCTTAGTTTCAGGCTAAAATTACTGAATAAGAGAAACCAGTTCTGGTGGCAAACAGATAGGTCCATGCGGGGGTTGTGGTAGGGAACCAGTGTTCTCCACCCGAGTAAGTGTCCACAGCAGAAGCAGAAGCAGGGACGGGACGGGGTGGGGGCTAAATCAAAAACAAGAAAGAAGGGATTGTACAGACATATCAGATGGAGAAGAGGGAGTGGAGGAGGACTTCCTTTCTGCCTCTTCAAACCTTCCCTCCCTCCCTCCCTCCTAAGCACTCTACTAGGGAGTCTGATTAACTTCCTGGGTAGTAAAGATGCACCTTGGCCCAGACACAAACAGGACAGATTGTCTGTCTTAGTTTGGTTTCTATTGCTATGATAAAACACCATGGCCAAAAGCAAATTGGGGAATAAAGTGTTTATTTGGCTTATAGGTTACAGTCCAGCAGCAGCAGAAGCTGTGGCAAGGACTCCAGACAAGAATCTAGAGGCAATAACTAAAGCAGAGACCATGTAGGAATGCTGCTTACTGACTTGCTTCTTCCTCATGGCTGTCCAGGCTGGACAGAAATGTTCACCATGAGATCACATGTCCACCATGAGCTGGTTCCACATCAATCATTAATGAAGAAAATGGACCATAGGTTTGTTTACGGGCCCATCTGATGGAGGCAATTCATCAAATGAGATTTCCTCTTCTCAGATGCATTGAAGTTTGGGTCAGGTTGACAAAAACCAACCAGCAAAGGCTTTTTCCTTAACGCAATAGTCAAGGCATGTACATCCATAGATCATTTTGCTAATACAGAAAATAAATAAAAAATTTACTGTTTATTTTTATGCTTTTCTTCCTTTTCCCTGAAGACTTTCTGACTGGAGGATTTAAATGCCTTGTCATCATTTTTCATTGCTTTTGTACTCTTCAAACCTTGTCCAGAATCAAACACTTTAACCATCAAAACTTAAAGCTGTTTTCCAGACTCTTAGAGTTCTGAGACACCTTGGCATTTCCCTTTCCTATCTGCATGTCAAACCAATGATCCCATTTGAATAATGGCCTCAATTCCTACCCAGCAATTCTAGAGCTTTCCCATTACTAGACCCTCTCTTCCAGAGTCTGAGTCCTGTTCTAGCTGCCTATCATAATCACTTTGGAAGACTGTTACAGGCAGATGTCCAGGTCTGACTGCCACCCCTCCATGCTTTGGTCAGTGAAGGCATGGCCATCTTTGTCTGGAAAGAGTAACAGATACTGCATTGTTGAGGTTCCATGAAAATAACTGATGTTAACCCCCTTTTCACAGCTGATAAACTCTGTGAGGAGATATCTTATTATTCTAGCAGGCACTTTGATGCCTTCTCAGTATCTATTCTATTCTTTCTCTACAAATGATGCTCCTAAATTTTTATGGGGAAACAGTGTGCCCATTTAAAATACCTCCCAGATTCTCTTGTAGCTGACTGTAAGGATAGATAAGTATTCCTTTACCTAGCATTATCTTCTATGGGCTTGTAATGCAATTAGACCAATAGAATGCAAGTACAAAATGACTGGATGAAGCTTCAGGGGCTGTTTTTAGATGACTCTAGCTTTGTGATGCTTGTTATTTCCTTTCTTGACATTGCTTGGAGGCCCAGCAACTACACCGCCCACAGGAAGAGCAGCCACACCCTCAAGGATAGCAAGGAAGGAATCTCTATATAATCTCTAACCATATAGCTTGCTGCTTTATTAAATAAAAAGCAATCAAATGTACTTACTATATTGGAAATTTTTTTTAAGTAGTAAATAAGGATTTGTTTACTTGAAGCTGAATAGAGTGCTAATGAAACCTACTGCTCCTGCCTTTTTAGAGTTTCCAGAACACAAGCAACACAGTCTGATAGACCTTCTGAAAGAGGACGATGTCCAGTTCTATGTCCTCCGTTCTTCCCTATGACTGCCACACTGCATAGCATCCACACCAAACATGTCCCAACGGATTACAACCAACTTGGTAGAAGCTATTGCCACAGCAGGTGTTTCCAGATGTGAACTGTTCTCGGGGCACTAACACCTACTTTCACTTTACCTGCCTTTAACTTTCTTTCCTTTATTCTTTATTTTTCATTTTTTGAGACACATAACACCATTGACTCACACTAAGTCCGTCCCTAATCCTCTCCTAAAAAGTACTCTCCCAGCAAACCACTATGCAAGGCCTCCTAACACTTCCTTACAGTATGTTTAAGTGAAGTTCTGCTGCAGTTTGGTCCAGTGTTTAAATCTGTTGAGATGGTTTTTAATCCTGATGAATTTTGTATCATCTGGAAATGATGTCAACATGCTAATTCCACATCTTCTAGATTTATGACTTAAAAAGCTGCATAGTGCATCTGATGGTATGACTACATTCTTTCTTAGATTTATATCGCATCTATTCTAGAAATTTTTTTAGAGCCTACTGTGTGTTAGGCAACAACAGGCAGATATACAATTCTAACGCTTAATGAACAGATAGTTCACTGTAATGTGGTTAGATCTGGGACAAAGGTCAGTAAGGTTTACTATGGTAACATTCAAGCGATTGGGGAGGAAGTGACGTCAAAGCTGAGTGAGAAAGACGAATAGATTCAGCAGAGTGAGAAGATGGGGATTTATACACAGAGGAAGCTGCACCTTTCAGTCTAGATGCAAGTTAGCCTGATAGGAAAACAGGATCCAAAATCAATTCAGCAAGGAGTAGCTTGGAGGAGGAGGGGACAGGATTGTGGTAGAAATAAGGCCACTGGGAGAGAGGTAGGTAGAGGTCAGAACATAAATGTCTCTTTCTTGCTGTTTTTGTTTGTTGTTTTTGTGTTTGAGACAGCCTCTCATACAGCCCAGGCTAGCCTCTAAGTCATCTTGCCCCCACCTTGAATGGTTCTTACAGAAAAACTTTATGCTGGGGGAAAAGTTCCTTCTGAAGGCTGATACTAGTCAGTAACACAATCAGGTTTTAGAAAGCAGTATGGGGGGGGGGGTATTGGGAATGTTAAAATGACACTCTCATTACTGTGTGCAAGTAGATTGGAGGGCAGTGAGCTTAGAGGAAGGACTATTTCCTAGGGGATGTAGCCAATTAGGCAGGAGGTCTGGGATGTGAGAACTGCAGCAGGGCTGAGCTGTAGAGAGAACCATGGTGAGAACTGGCAGGGCAACAGCCAGTGACTTGGAGAAAGAGGACTTCTAGTGCCTGGGTGGATGGCTCAGACATGGGTTTGGAGAGATGGCAACTACTGTAGTTGGCATCATAGTGTGTTTGCAAGGAGCTTTCCTGGTGTTCTGAAACCCTGGAGGGGTGCTTGTGCTTGAACAAAGACAGTCTTCAGCACAGGTACAGGGGATTACCCAGGGAGAGAGGAGGGCATGAATATGTGGCTAGAAATGAGGTCACCACAGATGGGCAGAGTGTAGAAGAGTTCTGATAATGGAGATTGACAAGGAAAGGTCAATCACCACCCCCCCCACACACACACACACGTGTCCGGGTCCAGCCCAACCTGTCGAATAGTCCTTGATGAGAAGAGTGAGAATTGAGAAATAATAGTTATGAAAAATAGAGATGTGGACAACATAAAAGAAAAAGACAGACACAGAATAGCAGTGGGAGGGCTCTGGGTCAATACCACAGTTGCCCTGAGTTTATTCCTCATGAGCTTCTTATACACCAGCAAGGGGAGAGGCAAAAGACCTCTCCCTTTCAAGGTCATGGTACAAAGACAAACAAGGAATTTAAAAATTCCTTAATTTTCAAAACACCTGGTAACCATGCTTCACTGTAAAGCATCTTATAATTACGCCTTGAAGTATAAGACACCTGGTAACCTTTGGCCAAAACATCCTATTATGCAGCCTTGTGGGGCAAAGCAAACTCAGACTCTCTGACCCTGAGTCAAAATGGAATAAGACCTTACCATGGAGTCTCTGTGGCCCCCCACATACATGGAAAATCAGAATAGTAAGATAACGTTAAGTCCAATGTATGTAAGATATGTAGGACTATTAGCAACGCAAGATGCTCCTAAATGATAAGAAAAACATCACATGCAGTCGTAAGAATGTCTTCTCTTGTGGACTAGAGAGATAGCTCAGTGGTTAAAAACACATACTGCTCTCACAGAAGACCCAAGTTCAGTTCTAAGAACCCATGTTAGGTGGCTCAAACCTCCTGTAACTCCAGTACCAGTGGATCTGATGCCTTCTTCTCAACTTCATGGATATCCACACACACCCACATAGAGATACATGCGTATACATCATTTTAAAATATAAAACACCTTCTATCCCCTTAGGGAGAACCATTCTTTGGGAAGAGCCAGAGAATGTGAGATAGAAGTCGAGCTGAAAAATGAGATAATTATTTTAAGTGGATTTAGGTTAAAGAAGGGATGTGAAGACTAGAGGAGGAGGAAGAGGAGGAAATGGAAAGCAGGGTGATAAGAGAGAGACTACAGTTTGAATGGATCCTGCTGAGAAAGACTTGCTTGAATGCTGGGGACAAGGACCAGCAAAGGGCAACCCAGCCGGAAAAATCAGGAGACGCCTGGCCACACAAGTCCCTCAGGAATATAGGTATGAAGGAAAGGGCAGGTCTTGAGCACAGGCAAAGAATGAGTCTCCAAAGACCAATTCTACTCCTATGTAGACTAAAGAAGGAGAAACATATTTGAAAATACCCATGATGATTGGATTTAGCTCTTGTTCAATAAAAGCAGCTTAAATCAGATATAAAGTTGTCCTCCTGACTTTAAAAATACTCTGCCTCGTCTATTTCAAAGGTGGTATGGTGTTCCTAAGCATCAGAATTGCAGACCTTTCTGTCACTTGGATCCTTTGTCTGTGACTTTGACTCCTGGATGGAAGATGGCAGCATGCGTGAAGCAGGCATGGGATGAGGAAAAATATAAAGAAAGGGACACAGGAGGCATGGGTTCCTGTTTCCCAGAAACCTCCCACAACACTCCTGCGCATAGACTCCACATACATACACACACGTACACCTTGGCCCAGAGTGTAACCCCATCCTCTCCTCTAGATACAAAGGAATATAAGAAATACCTTGTTCTCTTAGGATCAACACACGCTCAGGCGCATTTAAGACCAACCTGGGGGAAAGGATGCTAATTACCGGTCCCTTCTTGTGCTGTGTGAAGGTCTGTGCTCTCATTAATGAAGATGGCAAAGGCTCTCAGTCATATGGGATGCACATTAGGCTTAAAGCACCTCTGCCTCCATGGTGGCATATGCATTCTCATCACTAAGGAGACACACATGAGAATCACAGAGAGGTACTACTTTTCACCCTTTAGGATATCTATTATCAAGTGAATAAATAAATAAGTCCAAAGAACATCCAGGAGTGACCTGGTGTCACTTTATACACATTGAGTCATAAAAGAGGCAAGTGCTGGCAAAGGCATGGGAAAGGACAAGAAAGATGGGTAGGCCAGCATCCACCTGTGGCTGGGAATGCAAAGTGGTGCTGTACTGTGGAAACCAGGGGGTGGATCCTAAAAAGGCTCAGCACAAAATTTCTGTACGACGCAGCAGTTCTACTCCTGGATATATACCCCAAAGAACTGAAACCAGGGACCCAACCTGTTTGTTCATGGGTGTTTATAATAAAGACATAGCTGTAACAGCCAGGAGATGGAAACAGCCCAAGAGGCCATCAGTAGATGAGTAGATGAATAAACTTGCCGACACAGAATGGAGTGTTATTTGTCCTTCAGAAGAAGACATTCTGACACATGCTACTCAGTGAAGAATTCCACACACGAAAGGAAAACGCTGTGTGAGTCTCTACATGAGATATCTAGAAGAGAGAAATCCATAGAGATTACGATTGATGAGGGGAAGATGAGGAAGAGAAAGTTCCTGTGGGGTATAAGATTCTGTTTGAGATGTTGAAAACTTCTGAAAAGGAATTATAGTAATGGCTATGCAATGTGGGAAACTTGAGTTATACACTGAAGAACTGCTAAATGGCAAATGTTGTTAAGAGCATTTTACTGCTATGAGGAGACATGGAAAGAAACTGAGGTAACTAGCCACCCTGGTGCAGTGTGGCTATGGGTGAGTTTTCCACTGTGGTTGGAGGGAGCCACCATTTGGTGACTCTTGTTTCCTGTGAACATAATACAGGGGAGACGGTGTGTTTGCCAGTATGTATACGAGCCCATGTATGTCCAAATACGTGTTGACAGGGCACCAAGAAAGAAAAAATTGGGGGGGGGAGTGCTGGCAGAGGTATTTGCTGTGTGACAGAGCAGAGAGCTGACAAATGAACCTGAAAGACCCCATGCACTGTCAATCACCTCCTTTCACGCCAATCTCTTTTCTTCAGATGTTTAAACTGTGATCTATGCCACCTTCTTTCTCCTCCTCCTTTTCTAATTCTGGTCCTGTCACTTAGGACCATCTCTCAACATGCTCAGAACTCAGTGCCTTCTACCTTTCATTAAGTCCCTTATGAATTGCAAAACTCTTTCCCTTTACAGTTTCTAGAACACACCTATGTATGATATTAATGATTTAGCGAGCAGAGTAACTTTTCTCCTTAGACCTATCACTAACTCGAACTTTAGGAATTGAGGTTATTCCCCTTAGACCTTTATTTTTCTCATCAGTAAGATGGGGGATTTATGTTTCCTTGGAATATAGTTTTGCTTTGATCTAAATTACATGTGTGGAACCTTCTGTCACTTGGTGCAGGTTGGAAAATTCAAAGCCACAATGTGAGACTTACTGAGTAGGATAGGTTCTGGTGAGTGCTCCCCTTCTAAAGTCATCATTGACTCCCTCCTCTTGGGGACAGAAGGTCCTCCCTTACATTTCCTTGCAGCTAGAGAGTTTTCTCTCCGGGTCCTCCAAGCTCCAGCAGTCCAACAGCCCACTTATAAAATAAACACACAGATACTTATATTATTTAAACTGTTTGGCCTAATGGCTCAGGCTTCTTGTTAACTGTTCTTATATCTTAAATTAACCCATTTCTATTAATCTATACTTTGCCACATGGCCCGTGGCTTACCGGTACCTTACATCTTCCTTGTCATGGCAGAGGCTGGCAGTGTCTCTCTGCCTCAGCCTTCCTCTTCCCTGAATTCTCTTCTCTCCTTGTCCCGCCTATACTTCCTGCCTGGCTATTGGCCAATCAGTGTTTTATTTATTAACCAATCAGAGCAACACATTTGACATACAGAACATCCCACAGCATTTCCCAGTCTCTATCTCTTAGCCTCTCTCTCCAGGGTTCATACCTTCATTCTGCCCTCAGCTCTCCAAACACTGAACTGATGTTGCCATAGTTCAGGGCCTCTGTACATGACTGCTTTCAGACAGGAATGTTCCACCTGAAAGATTGGCAAGGAAGAAAAAAAAAAGCAGGAAAAGGTTTTTAAAGATGGAAAAGAGCTGAAGAGATATCTCAGAGTTTAAGAATGCTTACTGTCTTCTCAGCATCCATATTGTGCAGCTCACAACCACTTGCAACTCCAGGGGATCCAACCCCCTTTTCTAGACTCTGCAGGCACCTGCACACCTATGCACATACCCACACAGAGACACAACATATAGAATCATAAATAAATAACAATTGTTTTTAAATCCATAAGAATGACTGAAGTTTCCCCAAATGTGGCCTTCATGAGGATCCCAATTTCTCACCTACTTTAAGTCGGTGACAACGCCATTGGACACCACAGAGTGTGGTTTCTGAAGCCGAAAGCGTAGAATGAGACCTCAGAATCTGTGTTTGAGGAGGCCCTTCAGGTGACTCTCACTGGAGTTCTGAGGACTGTTGACAGGTGCTGTGAAACACAGCTCCAGGGAGAACTTTTGGAAGGACTGCCCACCGGTCTGGGTACTGAGAACTAAGAGGAAGTAGAAACCATAGACCCTGCCCCTGAGCATGGTATTGTTCCATGCTCTGTGGCCATAGCAAAACAGCTGAGCCTAGGTATAAAAAAGTTGCTTATTTAGCTTATAGCCTGGAGGATGTAAGGGAGGAATGGGTGGCCCTGCTGATTCAGCCTCTGGCAAGGGCCCAGTGGCTTCAATGCATCTTGGACATTGGATTCATGCTAGACAAGTTTGTAAGAGGTTTGGCCATGAGATGAGGCAGAAATTCTGATAGACTGAGGCACCACACTTTTTATTGTAATCCATTCTTGGGAAAACTAACACACTCTGTGAGGAAGGCAGGACAAATGACCTAAAGACCTCCCACCAGGTAACTTCTTTCCATGCCTTATAAGCGGGAACCAAACTTCCAGCACATGATCCATTAGAGGACACACTCAAAACAGTTTCTGAATCATAGCAGAAGGGGATCTAACGTCCTGTATATAAATCTACCATAGGAAAGCCGCTGAACAGTGGGACAAAGGAAGTCACTAGCATTGCTAGACTCAGCAAATAAAAACCCAAGATTCTGATCATTTTTTTCTTTTTTTCAAAATTTTTATTAAGAAATTTTTTATTCATTTTACATACCAATCACAGACCCCCTTTTTGATAAATTTGAATTCCAGATTTAAAAAAATTATAGCATATATGTTGTATCTTTTTTCTTTTTTCTTTATTCTATGTCTTTTACATCATGTATCTTGATCCCCTTTGTTTTTCTTTTACCATCTGCCCTCTGCGCCTGCACCCCCCCCCCAATAAAGCCAAATTTAAGAGAAAAACAGGAAAAAATTTAAAAATCTTGTTATGGAAACTGCAGTGTGACACAGTAAGTCACACCATAGTCCCTGCTGTCCATTGTCCATATTTGCAAGTGTTCCTTGCAGAATCATAGGTGTAGTCTGAGGCCTCTGGTTTCTACTACACTGTTGATGCTGGGCCCTCGCTAGGACTCTTCCTGGACATCCTGTTATTGCCCCATGTCATGGAGATCCCGCAGCTTTGGGTCTGCGGGTCAGCTTCCTTCCCGTGCTCCAGCAGATCATAGATGGGGTGGTTGTTGGGGTGGGCCAAGTCATAACCTTGGATTTGGGCCTGGGCAGCTGTAGGGTTGGTCTGCCAAATGACAAATGGGGACAGCTCTCCCATGTTCGCAACTTCAGGGCTGGCTCACTCACACCTGCGCTAATAGAGTTGGCTCTCTCACTCTTAATACCACAGGGCCGGCTCTCCCACCTGCCACAAGCATTGATGGAGGTGGGGGTCAACTCTCCCCTGCCCATGCTGCCACAAGACAGATGGGTAATGGGGACAGCTCTCCCATGCTCATGATTTCAGAGCCGGCTCACCCATATGCTGTATCTTTGTATTGAAAAGCATTTGTTAAATTCTTAAAATTTAAATTATACCTCTTGGAATTGTTTTGTTGTTGTTTTGGTTTGTTTTTTGTTTTTTGTTTTTTGTTTTTTTTTTGGTGAGGAGGACACTGGCACCATACCTTTGATGTGCAAACATTATCCTTCTTGGAATCAGTGTCTAAAGGGCGAAATGAATTTTAGTAACTATTTATTCATTTTAATGAGGATTTGTATGATATGGAAGCGAAGGATTTTCTGCTATTTCTGGTTCATTGTGTTTTTTGTAAGATATATGCTTGGAAAGACAGAGAGAGAGAGAGAGAGAGAGAGAGAGAGAGAGAGAGAGAGAGAGA